>SNQJ01S0147790.1:8106-27550 GCA_010110895.2 Picea sitchensis
GTCTGTGTGTGTGTGTGTGTCTTCTTTCTAAATCTTTAATTCTAACAGGTCATCGTGTAGGCACCGTCTAAGCTGTCATTGATGCGCGCAAGGCTCGAGAAGTTCTGCCATCAATGTAATTTTTGCGAAGGCTTTTCTTATCCCTTCCCAGTCTTAATTTCAAACGCCATGGAATGTCATTCGCACGCCACCAACTTGCTTCCTTCACGAAACATCCAATCTCTTCCCAGTCTTAATTTCAAATACCATAGAATGTCATTCACACACCGCCAGCTTGGTTCGTTCACGAAACCTCCAATCCTTAAATGTTCTTCGCCATAACCACCATCTTCGAACTTCTAAGTATGCAATAATTAAGCTTTACTTCTAACATGTCATCATACAACACACATAGATATTGTCATTAATGAGGACATTTTCCATTCACACGCATTGAAGAAATATTTTCTGGGGGTTATATTGTCCCCTCCATTTCTTCATTTCAAGCAGCGTCTAGAGAAAACCAACGTTTCCATAAAGTATTGGCACCAACTCTACAACAGTTTTGTAGAGATACAATGAAGATCTTCCTCATGAGCTTCTCGTGCAGAAGACGGGAAAAGAATTGTAGGGGAGGCGGAGCAACCCGAAATTTACAGTGAAAACATGGATCTTGACGTTGATCTGGAAAGCATATTCTGCAACCTTGATCAGTCCGGAGATGCAATTGAGCATGCCTGCTCAATGGACATGGTTGATACCCTAATTTTTGACAAAGATGAATCCTTCGTATTCCAGAGTGTTGTTTTTGAATCGGAATAAAAAAAATTAATCATTGAAAAAAGATATGTAAAAAATAAGAAAAGAAAACATCGTTCATAACTTGACCTTGCCAATATGCAGGCGTCCAAAATCTCTCAACTTCACATGGCAACCGAAGATGCTCTTTATGATTCCGTTGGAGTCATTGAAGCCGAAAATGTCAGACTAAAGAATCAGATTAAGGAATTAGAGGAAGCTTTGTTTCCTATGCCATTGCTTCGCAGTTCTTTGGGAATAGCCATGCCTGCTACTACGTGCACCCCTGCAACAAATCTAAAAGGGTCCTCTAGCTTCCTCGAATCCTGTAGAGGATATGTTGAGAAAAATATCAACAAAAGAATGGCACTGATTACTAAGGCCTGGGAAACATCACATAATATGGATTCCCTAGGGAGCAGGGCACATAACTTGCTCCTACTTCTGCAGACGGATTTTAAAAATGAAGAAACTTTCTATGTGCACACGGTCATCCTTTTTGTCTTTCATGTCAACAACATGCTAGAGACGAGAAGAAGACAACATGATTTCTCGTCCAATAAACGGCTCACTCAATTAGAAGCATGCTGGAAAGAGAAAGTGAAGAACCTGTATCTCATCGTCTAATTATGTGAGCAAACAATATCAAAGAAATAAGCATTATTCACAAATATCACCAAAATAGACTTAGCAGGAAAGACAAACGACTTCCAGGACCCCAGCTTAATCCTCAACTCGCTGGCGTTAACCAAGCAAGCTTTCGATAAACAAGTTGATAATTTGAAGGCCTTGTCTTTAGAAATTTTTTACATGATTCTTGAAGATCATGAAGAAGAGGTGGACACCTGGCTAGTCCGGTATTCGGTACAGAATGGAGACATTGATGAAGCTTTGTGTAAACTTTCAATTGATCTAAGCGAATTAGAAAATGAAGTTTTCAGCATTAAAATCTGCAATGACATCAACGTCGCCCCCTTGAGAAGCTATATTGAAGAGAACTTGAAGTGGGTCACCGACGAAATCCAACAGGGAAATGTATAGGTCTTTCTTTATCAATCCAGTTATTCCAACTTTTCTGAGTAGAAATCTATAGCCAAAAAATGATCTTCGCATTTCTACTTTTCAGGTATTACATTCTACCATGTCCAACTTCTTTCCACAGTCCTATTTCTTGTACATATTTCTGTTATGGTCCACGGGAGCCCCAATCCCAATCTATATGACAAACGCATTTACATTTCCAGGGATATGTAACAAACTATTATTTTTTTCATATATTCCAAATAAATCTATTCTTTTGTCTCCTTATATATTTATGTGTTCCTAGATTTTTATCTTCAACTATACTGAATGTGAAGTCATTATGTTTATTTTATCTCAATTCTCTTTTTTTCCTATGCATATTTTCTCCGGCCTGGACATTTTCAAAATAAAATATGAAATAAATGATTGACTCAAATTTGAGATATTGTATTTCATATATATATATGTGTGTGTGTGTGTGTGTGTGTGTGTGTGTTTCTTTAAATTTCCAGGAATATGTAATACGTTTCATTATTTTTTATATAAATGTCATAAAATTGTGTTCACTACTTTTTTTGTACTCAAACGTATAGAGAGTATGTCATTTCTTGCATCTTGACCACCTGTCCTTCATACTTTTGCTACAAAGGCCCTTAAAATTAAAATAGTCCGCAAGTCCGCTTGTCAATTTGTATATCATGGAACTGTGGGTGCTCTTCGTAGGCCATGGAACAACAAATGCCCAATTTCAGTCTGCCAGCTCCATAACCCGCGATCCAAAAACTGCCTAAGTATCGAATCACGACTCTGTGCAAGTATGGAATAAGGGTTCTGTGCATGCTCTATAAAATCTCGTCCCCGTAATTTATAAAAGTACATATTTTGTATGTATAAAAGTAAATATCTACTTTAAAAAATTGCATATTTGCTATGTATAATTTATGCTCTCCAAGAACCTATAATTTGATACATTTCAATTTCTTGTATCAACGAGCCTCTGTTTTAAAGAAAACTAATTCGGGAATGCTATTTATTTAGTCCTTTTGTCCACCACCTTATGTAACAGACATTGGCACTATATATTTTGTGCTTTTGTCCACCACCATATGTAAAACCTATGTAAAGAAAACTAATCCGCAAATGCTAAATTTTTGGGACACAAGCCCCTTAAAATTCAAATAGTCCACAGGTCCCATTGTCAATTTGTATATCACGCAACTCTCGGTGCTATTTGTAGGACATGGAACAACATAAGCCTGATTTTCAGGTCCCCAGCCCGAAAACCCGCGATCCAAAAACTGGCTAAGTATCGAATGAGGGTTCTGTCCATGCTCTAATTCGGGAATGCTAGTTTTTTTTCTGCTTTTATGTGTTCCTAGATTTTTATAGAGAGTATGTATAGAGATTTACATATTTGCTATGTATAGTTTATGGTCTCCAAGGACCTATAATTTCATAAATTTCAATTTCTTGTGTCGATGAGTCCCTGTTTTAAAGAAAACTAATTCGGGAATGCTATTTATTTGGTCATTTTGTCGACCGCCCTATGTAACAGACATTGGTACTATATTTTTTGTCATTTTCTCCACCAGCGTATGTAAAACCTATGTAAATAAAACTAATTCACGAATGCATTAAAATTCAACACGAGCTCCTTAAAATTCAAATAGTCCACAAGTCCGATTGTCAATTTGTATATCGCGGAACTGTCGGTGCTATTTGTAGGACATAGAACAACAAAAGCCCGCTTTTCATGTCCCCATTCCGAGAACCCGCGATCCAAAAACTGGCTAAGTCAAGAACCCGCTATTTCAAAGAAAACTAATTCGGGAACGCTATTTTTTTCATACTTATGTTCACCAGCCTATGTAACAGACATTAATACTATTTTTTTTTCTTCTTTTGTCCACCAGCATATGTAAAAATGAAAACTAATTCGGGAATGTTAAACTCGTTTTAATTAATTATAAATGATTTTATTGATAGACAAATAAGTTATTGAGTTTATTATTTCAATTTGGTTATTGTACACGAGCCCCTTCAAATTCAAATACTCCACAAGTCCGATTGTCAATATGTATATCGCGGAACTCTAGGTGCTATTTGTAGGACACATAACAACAAAAGCCCGCTTTTCAGGTCCCAGCTCGAGAACCCGCGATCCAAAAACTAGCTAAGTCAAGAACCCGCTCTTTTAAAGAAAACTAATTCGGGAACACTATTTTTTTCATACTTATGTTCATCAGCCTATGTAACAGACGTTAGTACTATTTTTTTTTCTTTTTTTGTCCACCAACATATGTAAAAAAGAAAACTAATTCGGGAATGCTAAACTTGTTAATTCAATGCTCTGCATCTTAATCTTATGGAGTGGGTCATGCCCAATAAGATTCAAATATGATAAAATTATATTTAGAGATCACGAACAAAGATCAAATATGATAATAATACACCTTAAATATGGCAATATTATATTTAAATATTGTTAAATATTTAGGGTATAAATTTTTTATTATTCATTGTTTAAAGTGTAGTTTAAATGTTGTATTTTTTGGAGCTTTTAAGAGTACATTTTTAGATAATTTTTTTACTAAAATCTAGTTAAAAATTGTTGTAACTCCATATTTAAGTGATTGAATATGTATAATTCAAGATTTTTGAGAATTTTATAGAGTGTTGAATCCATTTATTAATTAAAAATACAATTTAAATAACAAAAAATGAATATTTCACCAGTGTCTTCTTAATTGAATTCAACTAAAAGAATTCAAAAAATCCAATATTTAAACAACACCAATGGTATTGTAAAGGATATTGTAATAAATGGGAGAGACGTGAAATGGATCTTCATCAATCACCAAGAAAAAGATAAAAATAGAGAAAGGTGATGGTGGCATGAAAATTGTTTATACAANACCCCCGCTGGGGGCCCGCTTGCCCCCAGACCCCCCAGCCCGGGGGATGGACCCCCCAGACCTCGCAGAGGGGGTACCCCCCCTCTGCACTCCCCCGCGTGGAAGAGTGTACATACTTCTGGGGTGTAAATACTTCATGGGGTATAGACACGGCTGAAAGCAAAAGGACCTCTGCATTAGGAAGATAATCAAGCTCCACAACCAACATCAAGAACCCACTATTTCAAAGAAAACTAGTTCGGGAACGATATTTTTTTCATACTTATGTTCACCAGCCTATGTAAAAGACGTCAATACTATTTTTTTTTCTTTTTTTGTCCACCAGCATATGTAAAAATGAAAACTAATTCGGGAATGCTAAACTTGTTTTAATTAATTATAAATGATTTTGTTGATAGAAAAATAAGTTATTGAGTTTATTATTTCAATTTGGTTATTCTACACGAGCCCCTTCAAATTCAAATACTCTGGAAGTCCGATTGTCAATATGTATATCGCGGAACTCTAGCACACATAACAACAAAAGCCCACTTTTCAGGTCCCCAACGCGAGAACCCGCGATCCAAAAACTAGCTAAGTCAAGAACCCGCTCTTTTAAAGAAAATTACATTGGGAACGCTATTTTTTTCATACTTATGTTCACCAGCCTATGTAACAGACGTTAGTACTATTCTTTTTTCTTTTTTTTGTCCACCAACATATGTAAAAAAGAAAACTAATTCGGGAATGCTAAACTTGTTAATTCAATGCTCTGCATCTTAATCTTATGGAGTGGGTCATGCCCAATAAGATTCAAATATGATAAAATTATATTTAGAGATCACGAACAAAGATCAAATATGATAATAATACACCTTAAATATGGCAATATTATATTTAAATATTGTTAAATATTTAGGGTATAAGTTTTTTATTATTCATTGTTTAAAGTGTAGTTTAAATGTTCTATTTTTTGGAGCTTTTAAGAGTACATTTTTAGATTATTTTTTACTGAAATCTAGTTAAAAATTGTTGTAACTCCAGATTTGAGTGATTGAATATATTTATAATTCGAGATTTTTGGGGTTTTTCTAGGGTGTTGAATCCATTTATTGATTCAAAAATGCAATTTAAATAACAAAAAATAGATATTTCACCAATATCTGCTTAATTGAATTCAACTAAAAAATTCAAAAAATCCAATATTTAAACAACACCAATGGTATTGTAATAAATTGGAAAGGGTATTGTAATAAATGGGAGAGACGTGAAATGGATCTTCATCAATCACCAAGAAAAAGATAAAAATGGAGAAAGGTGATGGTGGCATGAAAATTGTTTATACAATTATTTTTTAAAGACCATTTTAATTTATAAATGATGGTTTAAATAAAAGTTTATTAATATTATAAAAAATTGTTTCAGATAGGTTGAAAGGGAACTGTGGGGAAGGTTTGACATAATCCACGTGATATCCGGAGGTGAGTAAGCAAATGTAGGAGCCTTCATCCAGGGGATACCCCTGCTCCAACACAAACCTTGAAGGTCCAGAAGGTATGTAATGGTTGAACGTCGGAAGCAAGGAATTTGATATTATTGTGATGAAAAGTATTCACCATGCCATAAATGTCATGAATAAAAGTTCTTCCAAATTGATGGGTCAGCTTCCACCTCCTTAGAGTTCAACCTATCAGGTGAGGCCCCAAACTTAGAGGACACACAACCAACTTCCCCCATCCTAGATCCAGTCACACCTCCTGTGGAACTAGAGGAACCTGTAATATCGTTCCAGGCCCTTGTGGGTATTTTTGCTCCACAAACATTAAAAATAAAGGGCTACATCAAACATATGTCAGTCATGGTGTCGATTGATTGTGGTAGCACCCATAATTTCATTCATCGTAGGGTCATTGAGAATGTCAATTGCTTTGTTAGACCCATTTCTAATTTTCAAATTCTCATAGCTAATGGTGGTACAATGAAATGTGGGGGTCGTTGTGAGAATGTCAAAATCCAAATGGCTGATTATAAACTAAAAACTTACATGTTTTCAATTGCCATGGGTGGTTGGGATATTGTCTTGGCTGTTGAATGGCTTCGCACTCTAGGAACGATTACCATGGATTATCAGGAGTTATATATGATATTTACTCAAGATTCTCACACTTATACCCTCCAAGACCTAACCCATCTCACTAACCCATCAAAACTAACCCATCTCACTAACCCATCAAAACTGACGACACCCAAATCGGATGAATGAAGCTCCTAGAAATGGCCCACAAAGGTGCACTCCTCAATAGCTTCCCTGCACGACAATGGCTTTGGCTCAAGATTTCTGCAGCATAAACTTGCTTCTGAACCTCCTCCTTTTGCTTCAAGAAGCTCTAGTTTATATAGGCCTGAAGTTGGTAACCATCTCCCAACTTCCCCTAAAGATCTGGCCTCAAAAAGGGCCCACATCTCTAAAAAATGGATAAAATCTCCAAAAATTGTTGAAGAAATCTATTAAAATCGTAAGGTATAGTATTAAAACCCACTTATGCAAAAATCAAGGGCGCAACCTCTTTTTCGCTGCCCCCTGGTCACTTGGCGTGCTCCACGTGGCCTAAAGCTAATGCTGGGTAGGCTGGCCCCCGATTGTTTGCCTCCTGGTTATGTGTGTGGCCATGTGCCCACACCCCTGGCTCTCACGTGCTAATACAATCATACACCTGGTCGTTTAGCCCTGGGTTATGCCCTTGGTCGGTGTGCTAGCCCGACCGACTGGGGCTAACCCCGAAACCTCTGCGTGCCAAGTTTTAAAATCTCGAGTCATATGGAGTATCATGAGATTAGGGGCTAGGTTTAATGGGGTGCGCACATTTACATAAAGGCATGGTCACAATTGAACGAGAATATGGGTATACATTGGGGGCTGGGGCTAATCCCCAACCCTTTGTTTCCGCCATATTACATTCAACACAACTTATATAAAAATGGAACCATATATAGTTAAGAACTACTCAGTAGGCGGGCTGGTAGCTCGACCTATGTGAAGTCTTTGCACCCATAGAGGTCCAAGGTTCGAATCTGGTGGACTCCCAAACCAATTTTTTCCAAAACTTTAGCCAATGAATGGATGCCACGTGATAGCCCATGTCTGGACCACGTGGCACCTTTCCATTCGCCTGAACCTATGCCACACGTCAATCGCTGACTGGTCCATGCAATGCCCATGTGTCTTCCCTGTCACCTCTGACTGTACCTGCCACATTTCATACAGACTGTACGAACCTACCACGTCATTTGTACAAATGTGCCACGTGTCACCCTTGCAGTGGTGACACATGTCACTCCCTGATTGGTCCACCTGTATCTGTCCAGTCAGCAACCTGTCCACGTCACTATATGATTAGCTTCCATGTGTCACCTCCATATGCTACCACATCAGCATCCATGTCCCCTTCCATGTCAGTTGTACGGTCATATGACCTGTATAGTCAGCTGCCACGTGGCACTGTACGGACTGTACAATCATCAAATTTTTCTCTCTTTGGAAAAATGAACAGATCGCGATATCTGGAGCATACGACATCTGTTTGATCTGATTCAAGTTGTGTTGGGTTCGTAATGTCGAGGCCTATGTACACATCCATTTTAAAGAGATTCTAAGCACTTTTGTTTTTAGGCCTTTCTGAGCCCCATCTGGCTCCTGGATCCAATTCTGGATCACACCTCCCCACTAAAGACCTTTTAGTTCTCCAAAAGGTTACAAAAATGGACCTTACTGATTACATACTCATAAGGACAAAATAAAAACACTATGTTGTACAAAAATGTTGTTATATTAGGTCATCATTTCAGCATGTGTGATTACATTAAAGGAAGCAAAATACAATGAAGATGTGACATCCACTTCTAGCAAAACCAAGTGGCTTGTTTCTTTCCTTCATGGTGTTCCTATTGCTTCACTGGTAATGCCTCTTCCTTTGGGAGTACATGCAAAATACTTTTTTCCCTCTTTGGACGAAGCTCCAGATTAAGCTTACAACAATTAGACTTTTGATGTCCACCCCTGTTGCAATAAGTGCAGTGAGTTTTTGGCATCCGGACTTGTTTGCTCTTCTCTTTCTTCCGTTGTGGAGTTGAATCTTTACATCGTTTCTCCTTCCTGGTCGACATAAACTTCCTGTACAAAGATTGTCTCTTCCAACATTTGGCAACACAACGTTTGGGTGAATGACAAAAAGTACAAGGATACATATTCCACAAGTTTCAGATTACATGATTATGTTTTTTTATAATCAAAAAGAGATTTGGAAAAATCATGACCATTATACCTTCCTTACTGATCTTCTCTTTGTTTTGGAGATGACTTGCATTCACTATCACAATCAAGGAGTGATACACCATCAACTTTCGTGAAGTGTTCCAGCAATGACTTAAGATGGCCATTTGAAGCATCACTTGCTTCCGATGTTTTGGAGAATGCCCCACTCTCCTCTTTTCCATATCCCAATCCTAAATAATGAGGTTTTTCCACAACCTCAATGGGATTAACGATACCTTGGCCCTTATTTCCAAGGCCTTTTCCTTCATAACCCATCCTGGTTAGCAATTTCAAACCTATACCTCTTGTATGTTTTTCAAATGCACCAAAACCATCTTGATGGAAACAAGGAGAAATTGATGAATGACATCCCCTGTATGTCTCAGAGTTGATTTCTGAATTCGGTATAGAAGGAAATTCCTTCAATTCTTCTTCGATTTTGTTGTTTTTTGAAGCTTTCCTTTGAACCGATCTCTTTCGTTCCAAGTAGTCTTCATACAACACTTTCACCATCTCGGCCATGGAAAAGAGATTTTTTTGCATATCCTTCTCATCATGAGAAAGTCCCTCTGTAGATGCCTTTTTCCCAATTGAGATGAAATTTTCCCTGGTAAACATGCAAACTCAAATTCCAACCATCAACTTGCTCTGATACCACTTGGTCCAAATGGATCTTTTAAACGATAATGGTTGAGTTAGTTCTGCATGTGTTAATTAACCATTTAGGAAACTGAAGAAAGAGGAGGAATTAAAGAGGAAATATGATAGCCATATAAACATATACAGATCTGAAATAAAGCATGAGGATCAACAAACCATAAACACCAATGTGATAACAGAGTTCGACAATCTCACCTACATCTTCGGGCCCTTGTCTCAGTGGGATTTATTATTTATCTTCAAATATTTTCAAGTACATCATGAAAGTGCCAATGGATTACAAAACTGAGTTGGTTGTGTTCTACCATATCTCACGAACCCATCAAAACTGACGGCACCTAAATCGGATGAATGAAGCTCCCAGAAATGGCCCACAAAGGTGCACTCCTCAATAGTTTCCTTACATGACAATGGCTTTGGCTCAATATTTATGTAGCATAAGCCTTCTATGAACCTCCTCTTTTTGCTTCAAGAAGCCTTGGTTTATATAGGCCTAAAGTTGGTAACCATCTCCCAACTTCCCCCAAAGATCTAGCCTAAAAAAGGGCCCAATATCTCCCAAAAATGGATAAAATCTCCAAAAAATGCTGAAGAAATCCATTAAAATAATAAGGTATATTATTAAAACCCACTTATTCAAAAATCAAGGGCGCAACCCCTTTTTCATTGGCCCTTGGTCACTTGGCGTGCTCCACGTGGCCTACCACTAATGTTGGGCGCACTGGCCCCCAACTGTTTGGCTCATGGTTACATGTGTGTCCATGTGCCCACACCCCTGGCTCCCACGCGCTAATACAATTATACACCTGGTCGTTTAGCCCTGGGTTATGCCCTTGGTCGGTGGCTAGCCTGACCGATCGAGGCTAACCCCGAAACCTCCATGCGCCAAGTTTCAAAATCTTGATTCATATGGAGTATCATGGGATCGGGGGCTAGGTGTAATGGGGCATGCACATTTACATAAAGGCATGGTCACACTTGAACGGGCGTATGGGTATACATCGGGGGTTGGGGCTAATCCCCAACCCTTTTTTTTCGCCATTTTACATTCAACACAACTTATATACAAATGAAACCGTATGTAGTTAAGAACTACCTGGTAGGCAGGCTGGTACCTCGACCTACATGAAGTCTCTGCACCCATAGAGGTCCAAAGTTCGAATCCGATGGACTCCCAAACCAAATTTTGCAAAAAATTAGCCAATGAATGGGTGCCATGTGGCACCTTCCCATTCTCTCGAACCAATTCCATGTGTCAATCACTGACCGGTCCACACAATGCCCATGTGTCTTCCCTATCACCTACCATGTGTCGTACGAACTACACGGACCTACCATGTCATCTGTACGGACGTTTCATGTGTCACCCTTATAGTGGTGACATGTGTTACTCCATGATTGGTCCACCTGTATCTGTCCAATCAACAACCTGTCCATGTCACTGTACGGTCAGCTGCCATGTGTCACCTTCAGAAGCTGCCACTTCAGAATCCATGTACCCTGCCACATCATTTGTACAGTTGTACGGCCTATACAGTCAGCTGCCACGTGGCATTGTACAGACTGTATAGTCATCAAATTTTTGCATGTTTGGCAAAATGAACAGATCGCAATATTTGGAGAATATGACGTCCATTTGAGCCCGTTCAAGTTGCATTGGGTTCGTAACGTCAAGGCCTACTACATGTATATTTTGAAGAGATTATGAGCACCTTTATTTTTAGGCCTTTCTAAGCCCCATCTGGCTCCTGGATCTAATTCTGGATCAATAGTGTAGGAATTACTGGAGGCCAGTGTCATTAACCGAAGTACCAACCCATCTTCATCCCCTATTGTGATGGTCTTAAAAAAAGAAGGTTCTTGGCGCATGTGTCCATATTTTCCGTGCCCTTAATAAATTAACCATTAAGGATAAGTTTTTTATTCGTGTTATTGATGATTTGTGGATGAACTCTAGGGTGCATGTTTCTTAACAAAATTAGATCTTCGCTCAGGATATCACTAGATTTCGATGAATGAAGAAGATATTATGAAGACCACCTTTCAAACTCATGAAGGCCGTTATGAATTCTTGGTAATTCCTTTTCAACTTTGCAATTCCCCATCTACCTTCCAAAGTCTCATGAATAAACTCTTGAAGCCCTACCTTCAGAAGTTTGTTCTGGTTTTCTTCGATGACGTCCTCATTTACATTTGCACTTGGGATTCCCATCTACAACATGTGAACAAAGTACTCCAATTGTTACAGGACAATCAATTGTTTTTCAAAAAGGCCAAGTGTTCTTTTGGGGTGAGCAAGGTCGAATACTTGTGAGACATTGTGGGTTGTCAGGGAGTAAGAGTGGACCCCAAAAAAATTCAAGCTATGTAGAATAGGTCGGGACCCATGACCTTGAAACACCTTCGGGATTTCCTTGGACTCACAGAATATTACAAGAAAATTTTCCACCATTATGGAAAACTTGTCCAGCCATTGACATACCTTCTTAAGAAGAATGCATTTCAATAGACACTAACAACAGAACATGCCTTCACAAAATTAAAGCAGACCATGTGCGCTACCCCTATCTTAGCAACCTCTGATTTCAACAAAAATTTTGTTGTGGAATCTGATGCTTCAGGCATTAGTATTTGCATAGTTCTAACACAAGATGGTAGATCTCTTTCTTTCACTAGTCAGGCTTTGAATGGCCGCAATTTGAGAAAATCTACCTATGAAAAGGAAATGATGGCCATTTTCCATGTTATACACACTTGGTGACCATATCTATTGGGACGTTTCTTTCAGATCAAGACAAATCACCATAGTTTGAAGTATTTCCTAGAGAATAGGTTATCCTCGACCCATAATAGAACATGTGGCTGACCAAAATGTTGGGCTATGATTATGAGAACATATATAAAAAAGGAAAAGACAATGTAGGGGCAGATGCGTTGTCAAGACAATATGAGGATAAAGGATCCCTCTTTGCCTTATCATTACTGGTTCCTAATTGGATTGAGGAAGTTCAACAAGAGTGGCTAACCCACCCAACTCTATCATAGGGAATTTAGCGACTTTAGGAGGACCTTAACCTTCCCACCAACTACACTTGGAAAGACAGTATCCTCAGGTATAAGGAGCCCTTGGTTCTGTCTCTAACTTCAAAAATCAAGCCCAATATCTTAAATGAGTTGCATTAATATACTATTGCTAGTCACTCAGGGTTCCAAAAGACCTATGCTTGTGCTCATCATTCTTTTTTTGGGGAAGGCATGAAGAAGGACATCCTTACCTTTGTCACCGAATGTGATATTTTCTAGTTCAATAAAGGGTAAACTATCAAGACCCCAGGAGCTCTATATCCACTTCCCATTCCAGTTTCTATTTGCACTAAAATCTCCATGGAATTTATCATGGGCCTCCCCAAAGTGGTAAACAATTCATTCATCATGGTCGTGGTAGATCACCTCTCAAAGTATGCACATTTTTTTCCTTACCACATCCTTTTATGCCCATTATGGCAGTGCAAGTTTTCATTGATCATATTTTCAAACTGCATGGCATGCCAATATCCATTGTGTCTGATCGTGACCTAACTTTCACCAACACATTTTGGCAAGAACTGTTTAAATTACAAGGCACACAATTGAACATGAGCATAACATACCACCCCCAGACGGATGGCCAATTTTTTTTTTTCAATAAATGTTTGGAAACCTACTTGTGTTGCCATTGGGTGTAATAGTTACCATTGGAAAAATGGTGGTACAACACTTCCTATCATACAACCACCATAATGAACCATATGAAATGGTGTATGTCCAACAACCACCTACATTAACTTCACATATTCCAGGAACATCAAAGGTCTAGGCTATTGATAATTTGTTGCAAGGTAGAGTAGCTACCCTCATGACTTTGAAGGATAACCTCCACATGGTTCAAAATCGTATGAAGCAACAGGCCAACCAACAATGTTCTGAAAGGGTGTTCCAAAAAGGTGATCAGGTATTTCTTTGACTCCAACCTTACAAGAAAACCTCACCCAAATCCCATGGCCACCAGAAGTTGGCACCCAAATTTTATGGCCCCTATCAGATTATCAAACATATTGGTCTAGTTGCCTACAAACCGACACTTCTAGTTTCCTCCAAAATACATCTGGTGTTCCATGTTTCCTATTTGAAGAAAGTTGTGGATCAGAATTGCAGGGTTCAAACCATCTTGCCTTAATTAGATGAAGAAGGATCCATTTGGATGCAACCATAATTAATCCTTAATGTGCATGAGCATCACTTGCATGGTCGAACTATCAAATAAGTGTTGATCAAGTGAAAGGACACGTCTCCAAAAGATGCAACTTGGAAGCTAGTGGCCATACTTTAACAGTTTCCACATCTTTGACCTTGAGGACAAGGCTGCTTTTGAAGGAGGAGGGTATGTTAGGATCTGAACCTAACCCCTCTTTGTTGGTCATTATTTAGCATGATATATTTTCCATTTAATTGTTGAGATCATTTACTGCTTCCGTTATTTCCCTCCCATTTTCTATTTTCCCATTTCCTTTAGTCCATTTCTTTCCCCTCTTCTATAGTTACCGAAATTCCCCTTTTCTTTTCTCCCTTCTTTTATCCCTTTCTAGTTACTAGACTTAATCATTTTTTCAAAAATGGCGAGTTTGTAGTTTGGCAGACTCACAAATCCTCACATTCATCCATACTCCCATATCACAAGTTCGACTGACCGCCACATCATTCTAGACTTAGTCGTTTATGCAGTTGCAGGTTCCCAGGTTCTGCGATATACATTTTATACCCAAAATATTCCGATCTACATTTTTACCATCAGACTCCCTGAGCTCCTAAGTATCTCATCTTTCTTGTATTGAGTCTGATCAATCGCATTACACCACTTATCCAATTTTTGACCTTTCGGGACTGCGGGTTCATAGGTTCCCAGGTTGGCGGGTTCACAAAATTTCCCAAATCCTAAGTGCTCTCGTCCGTCCTTGCCACCTTCGCGCTTTTCCCAACATGTATTTAGTATGGTTTAATGCTAACAACTCAACATGGAGTTTCCGTAAAGATCATCATTAATAAGCGAAGGGCTCAAGGAGATTTCTCATTAAGTCGACTTAAATCATGATTTGTGGAAAATTATATTATATCTCCCAAGCGCTCATTTCGAATATTATCTGGATTAAAATAACGCTCACATTAACTTATGGAAAAAACAACTTGATATCATTTCTGTAGAGATAATTTGAACACTTTTGGACGTGATGAATAGAACTTTCAGTGGTCTAGAGCCTACTCTTACTATTCATCTTTGTCCACTTAGAAGAAAGTAATGTGGACCTCCAAAATTGCTCGTGCAGGCTGTGTTCCTGAGGTTTTCGACAACAAGGAACTGGTCACCTGGTGCACTGAGAAATATATACCAAGTCAACTGATAATTCAACTCCAAAACCATTCTCCTGTCTCTCTATCACCTCAAGTATTCTGTAAAATGTTAAATCTCCCAGAGCCAACACTCACTTCCAAAGATGAAGATTGCAGGGACTTCTTGAGAAAGCATGACAATGACATGAACCTCTTACCTGAATTATTGGAGAATCCTACGACCATCCCTGAAGATATTACCAAGTTGTAAGTCAACTTGTTCAAAAACCTCTTTTGGGAAATCGCTTGGTTATTCACCAGAGTGACTAGCTAAGAAAATACTGCGAGCATTTTCCGCATGATTCTTTACATATTATATTTTACTGTCAAGGAGAAGGCCATTTTTGATTGGGGGAAGTTGATTTCCATTGAAATCTCTTCCCAACTGTCTCATTATAAAAAGGATAAGAAATTCTTTATGGCCTCTTATTTGGTTTCCACGATAGCACATTGCTGTCAATTTCCTAAATTGTCTATATGCAAGAAGGTGAATTGTGAATTTGATCTAGTGACTTTTTGGTACCAAGTGTTGTGGAAGCACAAAGATTCCTTGCATTTTTATGAAGTCTTCAACAATTTTGTCTCAGTTTTCAAAGGATTGTTGTTCGGAAAAGATACCCCAAGGATATCCTCCCAGGCGAGTAAATTCCTAGATAAAAAGGGGACTTTGGAGCAAATGGACAACTACAATGTTATTAGGATTTTCGGCTCTAAAGAAAATCCCTCCTTTCTTCCATGCCATATATCCGAAAAAATGTTTATTACAAAATTTGAAAGGAAATGTCATTTCTGGCTGCACTTTTTTCACGAGAAACGAAAAAAAAAGTTCATACCCTTGCCTTGGAAAATTGGGGACTTTGTATTAAAAAATATGAACAAAATTGATGAATTTGCAAACCACTTTCACAACTTGAATCTCAAGTATGTTGAAAATATAAAAGGGTTTGACCCTAACATAATTTTTGTGGAACATATGTTAACAGTGGGTTTTAGCAATTCATTTATCCACTATGTTCTAGGAGAAGAAGGAGATAATAGATTGGGCACTCCTACTGACACTGTTGGCGACTTGAAGACGGTACTCAGTACCAATGAATTATACAAGGAAAAGGGAAAGGGTCACACTGAGAAGAGTGCTAAATCCCTAACTGTTACCCCCAAGAAAACAACATCTCAGAGAAATGCTCCAATGACCCACCCATCTAAGAAGGTAATCAACACTAGTTCAGGCGGAGGAGGAGACAAGAATCCCCCTCCAGGAAAAATTGAAATCTCACATAAAATTCCTCTGAGGAAGAAGACGAAGAATATTGTACAAGAGGAAGAGGATCATCATGTCGAAAGTGACATTAACAGTTCTTTCCTCGAATATATGGAGCTTGAGACTAACATCGAGAAAATATTTCCTAACATTGATCAGCCAGGAGGCACGACTCACTAGAATCCATCGTTGGAAATTGTTAAGAATGAGACCTTCGATGAAGAAGATTCGCTTGTATTTCAGAACGATGTCTTTGACAACAAATCTAAAAAATTAATTATTGAGAAGAGTGATGTGAAGAATAAAAAGGGGAAATCTCGTTTAGAGGTTAACCTAAAAAACATGCGACCTTCCTAGATTTCCAAATTCCATAGACCAACTGGCAATGCATTGAACGAATCCATTGGTGGTCTCGAAGCAGAGAATATAAAGTTAAAGGAAATGATTAAGGAGTTGGAAGATACCTTGATGCCTCTTCCACTCCTTGCCAACCCTTTGGAAATTGTTGGACCTGTTAGAATATGATGGATGTGCTCGTTTTACCATAGACAATATCACTATTGTCACCCAACCATAGGCCAAGACACCCTTCGAGCACCTTAACCTTGACAGAGAACCATTCTGGAAGAAAACCCTAGGCTAGATAGCCAAACAAAGGGTGGCACACCTTTCTCCAAGGATAGTGCACCAAGCAAGATTTGATCAGAGAGTCCAAACCATAACCAAGAGGTAGTCCAAGCCAAAACCAAAATTTGCTAGCTGCAGCATCTACAACGACAACTCTCCTCTAAACTTGTGCACAAACTGGTCAACTGCAGTGCGCACAAGTGTTACTTCTACAGTTCTGAGAATGCCTGCCAGAATGAAGACTAGCCTCCTGTATTTATACTAAATTTGGCAAACTGCCTGGGATGACTTCTCATTCTGGGTTCTAATTCTTTAGTATATATTATTTCCTTTAGCCGAATTCTTCTCTTGGAGGATAATAACCTAATACACATCATTCCCTTGAGCCGACTTGTATTCTAGGGTTATTAACCAATCAATTAGGGTTTCTTCTTGCTTCCCGAAATATTCTATTCTCATCAGGTTCACACATGGAGGTAAATACCTCCCACAACTACCATAATATCAACACTCCCTCCTATCTAGAGAGGTATTGAAGGTAATGGTCTTGAGAACAAACATACCATTCACTAGGTAGCATCAACATAGTCGTATATAATATCTCATGACTAGATCATGAGCACCATCATCACTATCAGTGTCATCAGCTGCATCATCTCTCGAAAACATACTCCATCTGAGTAATCAGACATGATGCTGGATAAGTCACTCACTCCACAGAGTGACAAAAGAGCCATTCTTCTAATCCAGACATATGTCCTAGAAGAATAAATGCCCTGAACCATTTTCCATCTGGGAAATCTCTATTCATTGATCATCCATCTAGCTGATAATCATTTCCAACACTACTGATAGTCTTCAAGGAAATTAGAACAATATCATTCAATAGAGCACAACTGTGTCTATCCATAGTAGTACACAACTACAATCTAGTGGTACACTACCACACCAAGTAGCACACAGATACTTGATCAATGATGTATAGTCACAATTAGTGGAACACATTCACCACAGTAGCACACATCTATTGTCTAGAGACATACAGTCTCCATAAAAATCATCTGATATCAACCTGCACAGAAAACATTGTTATGTTATAAAATGAATCATCTTGGCCATTCTTCCACTCACATCTGTGAGGTATGGAAGAGCATCTGCCCTCATAAGGTAAAACATCAATGATGAGCTATCTGGACTATTCTTCTCAAGTAAGGAAAAATAACTGTTTTGATTTCTGAGCCTGGGCCATTCCCTATCCTGGGCCATTCCTCCGACACTAAACAAAGTGCAACATGGAGAGAATGAGTCTTCCCTAGGGAATGCCTGTCCTTGATTGTTGAACCTAGACCATTCACCTATCTGGGCCATTCCTCTGGCACTAAACAAAGTGCAACCTAGAGAGAATGAATTTTCCCTAGGGAATGACTATCCAGACCATTTCCTAAGGAAATGGTTGTCTTGCATCAACCTCCAAAACAGACCATTCTTCGAAACTGCTCACAACTATGAGCTTCGAAAGAATGATTGTCCGGTGAGGCATACCAGTCTTATTGACCACTACTAAGAGTGATTGTCAAGAAGAGAGATTTTCCTAGACCATTTCCCATGTTAACCACAATGGGAAATCACTGTCTATGGTACATCAACAATCCATCGAACCATTTTCATTACGAAAATGACCATTCGATCTGGACCATTTTCCAAATTGGAAAATGCCTGTCCGTAAGAAATCTCAAAACACTTTCCGAACTGGAAAGGAATTGCTCATCCTGGACCATTTTTCGAACTTGAAAAATTATTTTCCATAAATCAATAACACATCAGTGCTCCCTCCCAACCTAGGAGTCATCTCTTCCTTTTTCAATAAGGAAGTCATCTCCATGAGCTCCATCTTGAGTATGCAAACTCTTTCATCTTGGATAGAGGCTTTACCAAGATATATGCTTATCTTCTTATCTGTGGAGATATACGTTGGAGAACCACTTCTCTTTTTTGGATTTCATCACAGAGAATGTAATGCTTGATCTCAATGTACTTCGGTCTTTCTGGAACACTGGTTTTCTTTGAAGGCTTCATATAGCTTTGATCATTGCAGTATATCATAGTTGAATTTAGCTCCTTTGTTTTCTTCTAGCTCATAATATCATGGCAAGGCACAAACTGGAACATATCCATGTGGCACTTCTTCTTTCATCATGAGATTTTGTCATGGATTAGCAATCCATCATCTTGGACTTCTGAGTAACCATTCTGACTTTTATCATAGAATATTTTCACCACGCTTCTGTTGTGCATGAGAAGTTTTGCACCAAGTTGTTTGAGTCCGTACAAAATCTTCTTTCATATGCATACAAGGGTCTCTTTATGGTATACCTCAAAGCCTTGAGGTTGCTCTACATACGCTCTTTGTTCAATTATTCTGGAGAGCAACTTTTTCATTCATCTGATGTCAATTCCAACCCATGG
>SNQJ01S0147791.1:0-23688 GCA_010110895.2 Picea sitchensis
CCCCTCGCGTCCGCCCCCTTCAATCGTTTCAGTCGTACGCCTTATCCTCTCGCGAGGTCGCGTGTGGCACAATTACCCTTGCGCTGGTCATTCATGATGGCTCTACGGATGGGCGGTTCACCTCCCCATCCATCATCAAGCCATCAACCTACCGGACTGCAAGGCATTAAATTCAGGGCTAGCGAGCCGCTTTTGGTTCTCCGAGCCAGTGGAGTCCAAATACGGTGTTTTAATTCTTGGTGGAAGTTAACACCCCTCTTTCAAGGTGCCCTCCACCACCATCGTGGTCTCTTTTCCGCACATCCCCTCTCAACAATTCTGCCATAAATTCAAACTGTCATTTACATTCGTTGACCTCCTCTTGCAGGTCCATTTACATCACATATTCATACTTATGATTTTTTCCATAGTCCTTGGCCAGTCCAGTTATATTTACAATCTGGGGGAAACAGGGTGTTACAGGGAGAGTCAAGGTGAAGAGAGAGAGAAAAGTGGTCGAACAAGACCTAGAGGCGGTATGAAATAACTATAGTAACCATCATGTGAGAGATCATTTCAAGGAGAGTGGTAATCGACCCGAAGTTAAGGCCATATAGAGGAGTGATGGTTGAGGCCATTATGAGGCTGAGGTGACTAATACGGAGGGAGATCTGACTATGAACACTTCGACATGCTTGAGGAGGTCATATAGAAGGCATGGAGCAAAGAAGACTGTTTGGAGGTGGAGACGTACGAGCCGAAGTATCTCTTCTTAAATGGTGCATCATGCAGAGGCCAAGTGGGAGAGAGACGTGTCATCGGTGGTCGTAAAAGTCGACGTGTGGCAACTTGTCCTGGGTGGGAGCCCCAAGGTCGGTTGCTTCCCGACCACCCGATACGGGGGAAGATGGAGGAAATTTTACTATGTGTTAGAATATATTTAAATTTTTAAATTTAAGAAACCATCATATTGTATACTCATGTGATCATTTTAATTTAATTGTTAATAATTCAACATTGTTCATTAAAAAATAATTTCTCATGTGATAATTTAATTTAACAATTCAACATTGTTCATTAAAATTTAATTGTTCACATAAAATGGAACTTTAACTAGAATAACTAATGTTTAAGTTATAGTTTAACTATTAACAATCTGATTATTCATTAATTGTTTTAATATAAAAGTGGAAATAGAATAGTAACATAACTAATGATAATTCATATTATTAACAACTTTATCATCACAACACAATTGCCACATTAATAAAATTTTAAATTTAATAACATAAAAGTAAAACTTTAAATAGAATAACTAATACTTAAGTTGTAGTTTAGTAGTTAACAATTTGATTATTCATTAATTGTTAATATAAAAGTGGAACTAGAATATTAACATAAATAATGATAAGTCATACTATCAACACCTTTACCATCTCACGCCACTCCCATTAATGAACTTTAAACCCATATCCTCTTTCATATAAATAAAATTAACTAATATATGTAGTTTCAATTGACTAAGATACAATAGAAACTCAAACGGAATAAGTTAGACTAAGATACAATAGCAAGTGAAATGGCATAAGTTAGAAAGGTTTTGCAAAGCACCACCTAGTAAAGACGGGACACATGAATCATTTCAAAAATATTTGTGACTATCCTTCCTTAGTATTTTGAATGGACATTGATTATTAAGTGATTCTTACTATTTGAACTCTTTTGTTTCAAGTCACACACTTATCTATTCAACCTTACAAAATATATACAATGAAGCCATGGCCATCCACTTTTAAGATATGATTTAAAATAGATATCCTTCCTTAATATTTTGAATGAAAATTGATTATTAAGTGCTTCCTACTATTTGAACTCTTTTGTTTGAAGCTACACACTTAACTATTCAACCTTACGAGATACATATAATGAGGCCATGGCCATCCACTTTTAATATATGATTTAAAATAGATATCCTTCCTTAATATTTTGAATGAACATTGATTATTAAGTGCTTCTTATTATTTAAACTCTTTTGTTTGAAACGACACACTTACATATTCAACCTTACAAAATACATACAATGAGGCCATGGCCATCCACTTTTAAGATACGATTTAAAATATATATATATTTGATATTATGTTGTTTCATTTGTGTTAAACATTGATGTGTTGACATCCTATATATGTCACATTATTATATGATATATCATGTTGCAAATTTGATATACTTTTTAAGTTGTTTACAATGAAGAATGAATATCACTTTAAAATTTTGAAAGATTTATATATAAAAAAAAAATTATTTATTTATTTTAATTAAAAAAATACATGTTTTTAATGTTTACTTCTTTTTAGTCTTAAATTTTTTCATTACTATTTTTTAATGTACCAAATAGTATTCATACCCAAATCTTATTATTATATTTCAAAAGGTTTGAAAACCTTATGGATAATGTTTTTCCACACTAAAATCTTCACAAAATACTTCTTTCTATTTTAATTTTACTATGATTTAGCTTATTCACATAAACAATTACCATACCCAAAAACAACCTACTAATTATTTTTCCAAATGAAAAAGAGATTCACTTTACAAAAAAAACAAATTTATTATCCTATGTGAATGGAAAAACCTTCACAAAAAACTTCTATTTTAATTTTACTATGATTTAGCTCATTCACATCAAACAATTACCATACCCAAAAACAACCTACCAATTATTTTTCCAAATGAAAGAGAGATTTTCACTTTACTAAAAAAACCAAATTTATTGTCCTATGTGGATAAAGTTCCTTGAACTTCTGGCACATTTCTGGTTTTTCCTTAGTACATTTTCATACCACTTACAAAGGTTTTTTGGGTGATGGTCTTGTTTACTTTTCAATCATAAGTCTCATAAAAAAGGTTTTGAAACTCTGCAAAACTGAAAAGACATTTCTGGTTTTTCTTTGAGTACATTTTCATACCACTTACAACGGTTTTTTGGGTGATGGTCTTATTACTTTTTTAAACTTAAGCCTCATTAAAAAAAAATGAAACTGTGCAAAACTTAAAAGATTTGTTTTTATCCAAGTAGGAATTAAGATGATGAAATAGTTAGTATGTTATATTAGTTTGTTAAACACATATTTATATTAAAAGTGTTTGGATCATAGTTTTCAAACCAATAACATAAAAATATTAATGGAAAAAATTTATAAAATTTATATTTGTATTTGTATTTTTTTAAGATATATAATAACATTTTTAAATTGATCATAACATATATAAATAATATGTCCCCGAGGTGTAGGACAGTCGGTGAGGGAGTGTGTTGTTAAGCCACTCCGTGATGTTAAAGTCACCGGTTCGAAACTTGCGGGGACGAAAAATCCAACCATGTTAAGGGTTGGTGTGGCTCAGGCCGGGTGCGATCCTCGGGTGATTTTGACGGCTTAGATGCCCCTGAGTCACGGTTTCTCAAGCCAGAGGTTAATCGCGTACCCAACAGGTTCCGCACAAATTAACAAACAAAAAAAAAACATATATAAATAATATTGTATTTCATAAATAATATAATAAATATAATGTTTTATTTTTTTAAGAATTTTTTTTTAACATATCACTCAAATTAAGCTTAATTGATAATAAATATAATATTATATTATACAATATTATAATTGAATAATATGCATGAACAAATACATATCAAACATATCATTTTAAAGTGTCCTTCAAGCACTTCTAAAAGAAAACAAGTGAAGAGATAAACCAGAAGAATGGAAAGAAACCAAGAAAATATAGGTATACCAAAGCTTTGACTAAACTATGATACAAATCTAATCTTCACTTTATTCTTATTACTATTTGCAAGGATTTATCAATGTTTGTAATGGCATAATAATTTCTAAGCATTCAAAATGTCTTGGTAACACAGTTTTCATCTACTGACTATCTGTATTTTATTTACTCTAATTATAAAATTTTAAACAAATAATAATATGTATCAGTTGATGTGCTTTCATATGATGTTGATTATCATTATTATGATATTTATGTATGATCTTGAAAATATCAAGATGAGACTTACTTTAAAATAAATGTATGAAAATTGTTATGCTTTATTGGATGAAAGATGTATTTTTTTTTAAATAATTCGATATAAAAATAAATAAAATTGGGATTTAGTTATATATAATATTATTTTTAGATATATTTTATTTTAATTTTTTTAATTGTCATTTTAAAACTAATATTATATGTTAAAAACATTTAAAAAATAATATATTAATTAAAAAAAAATCATATTTATATAATTTATTATTATAATAATTTTTAATTTATAAATTTTCTTTTAATTTTTTTAAATAAAAAAATTTAAAAAATATAAAACAAGTGAGGAGAAGAACTTATCTAAAATTGAGTAATGCTTTATTGTCCTTTTCCTTTATCTAAAATCGTGGTTAGTACTAAGGAATTCTAAAAGATCCCATGATGACCCGAGGGCTCAAAATTAATAGGCCAATGAATTCCTAGTTCTACAAGCTAGTGTTTTGAGGATGTTTTGGATTGAATGTTTGTATACAACATTTTTTTATCCGGTTGTTATGCATAAACATCATGGTGAAAATAGAAAAAAATATATATATTAGAGAAGAAATAATATTCTATATAATCTTAGTTGAAAAGCTTTTATGTTTATGTAAGTTGATAAGCATGTTTAAGTTTAATATTGTATTTTATTTATGACTTTTTTTAATAAAATTCATCATAACTTAAATTGAGACTTAATTAATCAATCTAATGTATTTATTAGTTGTTTAACATCATTTTGGACATAATTGATTTGTGTGAATAACTAGAGGACACTTAGGAAGTTTTATTAAATAAAATTGAACGAGTTGAAATACTTAAAGAAGAATAAAGAACTCCTCTTAAAATAATTAGTTATAGTTATAGGTACATTTTTTTTTTAAGGTTTATGTAACATTCTATAAGATTATAAGGTGAATTCTAAGGTAACTATCGACAAGATGACCGCGAAGGTGTCGCTTCTCTGGTGCGCAGTGGCTAGGGTTTAACCATGGACGCTTATAGCCTCTATGCTTGCAAGGATTGCCTCCCGCCTCCTTCACCTTCAATGCTCGCGGTTGCGTCCATCTCAGCAGGTGCCCCAAACAATGGGGTTGTTCCTTCGATGTTCAAGCCAGTTTATGCATCGAAATCTGGGGCCTCTTTTTGTGAGGTTGTTCAGCGGAGCTCTGCTCCTTCTTCTTCGTCTCTTCTGGTTCAGGAAGCCCCTCCCCTTGTCATTCTCATGGGTCAAGATGTCGAGGAGGAGGAAGAATACTACAGATCTGTGAGTTTTCTGTCGTTTCAATGGTTTTTGGCCAACATTAGTTGCTCTCAATAGTTGGATCTCGACTACCTGAATTCCTATCATTCAGGAGAAAGCTTACATTCATCCTTGTGCTAAAGGATTCTTCATTGTTGAGCTCGACATTGAGGAAGATCATGATTTAATTCTCAACTCGGGTCTGTGGTTTTGGGGCAACTCAGGTTTGTGCATGAAACCCTGGACTCTGTATTTCAATCCAGCTATTGACATTCTCTCCTCAACTCATGTTTGGGTGAGGCTTCCCAATCTCCCCTTTCATTTATGGGGTTTACCTTTGCTTGAAGCCATTGGTTCGGCGTTGGGAAAATTCCACTTTGCATGTCGTGAAACTTCAAGGAAAAATATCTCCATGCTTTCTCTTATTTGCATGGAAATGGACTTCAGTAAAGGATTCCCAGCCAGAGTTATTCTTACTAGTAAAAATTATTCTTGGTCTAAGAAACTAGACTATGAGAGAGTTTCCTTGCGTTGCAGATCTTGTTTTGAAATGGGGCATCTTGCAATCGATTGTCCCAAAGGTCCCAAGAAGAACCGAAATCCTCGAAAATCCACTTGGTGGGTGGGATCAAATGGCGGCCATCAAGTTATCTCAAAGCCTCCTCAAGTCAGTGAAAAGAAGCCAACTCTGTTATCTAGTCCAGAAGCCATTCAGAAGGTGGAGAATGAGTCGTCCTCTCCTCAGGTTTCAGATGAAGGACCTCAATTCCAGTCTTCTCCTCATCCATCAGCTTGTTGGGCAGATCAGGTCGATGATGTTGGGGTATTGGATGAAGAAAAAATAGAAGCTCTAGATCCAGACAATCTAGAAAACACATGCACCACAAGTACCTCATCATCTGCAAATCAAGGTTGGAAGGCAGTAATAAAGAAGAAGAAATTGCATGCCACGTCTCAACCAATGGTAACAAGAAGTCATGCCTGTAAGTTAGCCAATTCAGTGAGTTCTTCCCCAATAGCTTAATTTATATGTCGTGTTCCTTCACTTATATCCTCGGAGTTTTTTTTCGAGTGTATTCAGTAAGATTGTTTTATGTGAAGTTTTTGTTTGAGTATTTGAAATAATCAGTAGCAGCTTGCAACATTAGTTTAATTGAGGCCCTCAATTGAACTGAATTTTGAAGCACTTTGCAACTCCTCAGCGGTTTCGACCACATCTTTTTGATAATACAAATTTCCTAGTTTTTGTAAAAAAAAAAATTGTAAGGTGAATCTCCTAAATTTGAGTCTCTAACCAAAATAATGAACATGTAAAGATTTTAATTATTTTGAAAACCTTATTATAAATGAGAATGTTTTATTTTCTAATTCTAAGTTTGAATTCTCAAATATTGTACTTTATCATAATCATATAATCATGGCCATTGTAATTCCTACTAATAATAATATTATTTCTTTAAGTAGTACTCAAGATCCTATAAATAAAGGTGTTGTCTAGCTATTTTGCAAAATGGATTTTTTCACCAGAATCCGACGATATAAATTTGCACGAATCACTATTTTTTGTTGTTCAAAAGACATTTATGAATGCATAAATGGATTCAACATGTTGAAAAATCCCTAGGGCACTCGGATAATACATAAATAATCACTCTAATATATGAATCTAACAATTTCTCGTCAGATTTTGGACAAATGTACCTGGAAAAAATCATCATTTCGTAGAACGCTTAGCCTACGACATAAATAAATCCATAGGATGTATGTTCAACAATTTTATTCCTATGGTTTTTTTAACTATCCTAAATAAGGTCATAAGCAATATCCTATCTTTGAATATGAAACAAAATATAATGCCACTCCATGGAATTTACCTTCTCCTCTTGACCTTACTCATGCTACAACCCCTTTGTCTAAATTCAAAGAGCATCTTCCTATGTTTTTGGAGATGCAAACATCACAGTGAATGGACATTTAAGTGATTTCTTTAATGTTGTCTCTGATATAAGTTCCCATGATAATGATACAAGATGCAATTGTTTACTAACTCTTTAGAAGGTATAAAAACTATATAGAGTTCTTTGAATTTCCTGATAAGAATTTGTCTACATTGGTAGAAATGGCATGTTCACTCAAATCAACTTATATGGAAAATTCAAGTATTTATTTTAGATATTATAATAAAATGGCTCATAACGCTTGTAAAATCATGTTAAGACGATTTCCCGCTTTTGAGTTTCCCTCCCCTTTCCCTTTTCCCAACTTTTTTTCCATTTATTTTCCCTCTTCTATACTTACCCGAATTCCCCTTTTTTTTCTCCCCTCTATTTTTCTCTTACTAGCTACTATACTTAGTCATTTTTTTCTAGAATGGCGGGTCCGTGGGTTGGCAGACGCACAGGTTCTCACCTCCATCCATATTCCCATATCATGAGTTCGACCGGCCATCGTTTTATTCTATACTTAACCGTTGTTTTTGCAATTGCGGGTTCGTGGGTTCAAGCTTTCATATTCCAAGTTCTGTGATATCCATTTTTCACCCAAAGATCCGTGATCTACATTATGGCCATCAGACTTACCAAGATCCTAAGTATCTCATCTCTCCTATATTGAATCTGGTTGATCACTCCTAACACTTAGATTATTTTCTATCATTCGCAACCGCAGGTTCGAGGTTCTCGGGTTGGCGGGTTCACAAAAAATACCAAATCCTAATTGCTCTCGTCTATCCCCGCCATCCTCGTTCTTTTCCCAACACACATTTAAGAATGGTTTAATTATACTAACTCATCATGCAGGTTTCGTAAAGATCATCATTAATAAGAGAAGGAATCGAGGATATTTCTCATTAAACCGCAATAAATCACGATTTGACAAAGATTCTATTATTGTTGTCTCTCTCAAGTGCTCATTGCAAATATTATTCATATTAAAGGAACACTCTCGTCAACTTATGGCCACAACAGTTCTGCGGTGATATTTTGAATATTTTTGAGCAGGAGGACCATAACTTTCAGTGGTCTAGAGCGTATTCTTACTATTCATCCCCTTCTGCTCAGAAGGAAGTGATCTTGACATCCAGAATTGCTCGTGCAGGGTGTTTCCCTGGGGTTTTCGACTGCAAGGAATTTGTTGCATGGTGCGTTGAGAAATACATACCGAGTCATCGGATTATCCAACTTCAATACCATTCTCCCATCTCTCTTTCACCACAAGTGTTTCATAATATGTTGAATCTCCTTGAGCCAACACTTACTTTCAAAGGAGAGGATTGCAGGGATTTCCTGAAAAATCATGACAACAACTTGGACCTCTTGCCTGATTTCTTGGAGAATCTTGTGGTTGTCCCTAAAGACATTACCAGGTTGCAGGTTGACTCGTTCAAAAACCCCTTTTGGGAAATTGCTTGGTTATTCACCAGGGTGACATGCCAAGAAAGTATCGTCGGGATTTCCCATATGATTCTTTATATCTTATATTTTATAGTCAAAGAGCAATCTATTTTCGATTGGGGAAAATTGATTTCCATTGAAATATCCTCCCAATTGTCACAATACAAAAGGACAAGAAATTGTTTATGGCTTCTTATTTGGTGTTTGCAATAGCACATTGTTGTCATTTTCCAAAATTGTCTATATGCAAAAGGGTGAATTGTGAACATGACCCAATTACCTTCTGGTTCTAAGCCTTTGTGGAGACACAAAGCTTCCTTGCATTTCTATGAATTTTTCAATGATTTTGTTTTGGTTTTCAAAGGATTATTGTTTGGAAAATATACCCCCAGAATATCTGACCAGGAAAATAAATTCCTGGATAAAAAGGGGACATTGGAGCAGATGGAAAATCACAATGTTATCAAGATTTTCGGTTCTAAGGAAAATCCCTCCTTTCTTCCATGCCATGTATCTGATAAAATGTTTATTACGGAAGTCACAAGGCAGTATAATTTATGGCTGCACTTTTTCCATGAGAAATGGAAAAAGAAATTCATACCCTTGCCTTGGAAAATCGGGGACTTTGTATTCAGGAATATAAACAAGATCGATGAATTTGCAAAACCACTTCCACAATCTGAATCTGAAATATGATGAAAAGATAAAAGGGTTTGACCCTAACGAAATTTCCATGGAACATGTGCTGGCAGTAAGATTCAGCAATTCATTTATCCATATTGTTTTGAGTGAAGAAGAAGATAATAACTTAGGCACTCTTGCTCACAATGTTGGTGACTTGGAAACGATACTCAATACCAATGAGTTTTACAAGCAGAAAATAAAGGGTCCCAGTGAGAAGAGTGTCGAGTCCCAAACCGTTACTCCTAAAACTACAACATCTCGGAGCAATGCTCCAGCAACCCACCCATCTAGAAAAGTGATCAACAATAGTTCAAACAGTGGGGGAGAAAAGAATCCCCCTTCAGGAAAAATTGAGAGCTCGCACAAGCTCCTCTAAGAAAAAAGAGGGAAAATGTCGTGCAAGAGGAAGAATACCAACACATAGAGAGTGACATCAATAGCTTCTCCCTTGAAGATATGGAGTTTGAAGCAGATATCGAGAAAATGTTTCCCAACATTGATCACCCGGGAAACACGTCCCATCATAATTCATCATTGGAAATCATTGAGAATGAGACCTTCAATGAAGAAGAGTCATTTTCTTTTCAGAGCATTTTCTTTGATAGGGAATACAAGAAATTGATTATTGTAAAAAGTGATGTGAAGAATAAGAAAGGAAAATCTCATTCATAGGTTGACCTAAGAGATATGCGGCCTTCCTAGATTTCTAAAATTCACAGAGCAACTGGGGATGCTCTGGATGACTCCATTGGTGGTATTGAAGCAAAAAACATGAAATTGAAAGAAAGGATCAAGGAACTGGAAGATGCCTTAATGCCTCTTCCATTGCTTGCCATTCCTTTGACAATAGTCGGACCCACCACACCCGCTGCTAAATTGAAAGGATCCTCAAGCCTACTTACATCAGCCATGAGCTATGTGGAAAGAAGTATTAAGAAAAGAATGGCATTGATCAAAAAGGCATGGGAAACTTTGAAAAACAAAGAATGGCATTGATCACAAAGGCATGGGAAACTTCGAAAAACATTGCTTCTTTTTACCTTGATGTTGTACTACCCTTTGGAAACAAATTTTCCAACATGACAGAACTAAGGAGAAGAGGGGAAGATCTTCCCTCTCCAAGTCGGATAAAACAATTGAACGCGTGCTGGAAAGAAAAGATAGAAAACTTGAATGATATTGTTCAAGCGTGAAGCCAAGCTATATCAAGGAGGGAAGAATTATTCAAAAGGCTCACGGAGGTATACCTATCCAGAAGCACTAATGAAGTACAAGTCCCCAAATTAATCCTCAACTCGTTGTTCCTCAAATAACAACACTTTGGTGAACAAGTTGATATTTTTAAAGGGTTGTCAGTTGAATATGATGAGGACGAAATAGACAATTGGCTAGTGGACTACTTTGTAAAGAATCAAGACATTGAAAAAGCATTGCACAATATTCTCTTGATCTATGAGACTTGGAGAGTGAGTTGTTCAACATAAAAATATGGCATGAGATCAACGTGGCACCAATGAAAAATTATATTGAAGAATGGTTTAAGAAAGCGATCGACAAATTGACCACCGAGGGGAAAGAAACGGTTGAGACGGTTACTGTAACCATTAATGAAGACAATAAAAGGACATCAACAAGCAAGTGAAAAAAACAATAGACCATCATAGTAAGTTTATGTAGATCACATATTTCTTTCTTTATCAAGTCCTTCATCTAGTTACTCTTCTTCTTTGAATAGAAAGGTTTTAATTGTAGACTGATAACTTATATTTTCTTCTTACCAGGTCTTGTTGTTATTTTACCGCCCACCTTCTTCCTTCTACAAGATTCATTCTTGTGTATATTTGTTTTATGGTATGCAGGAGCCCCAATCCCAGTCTTTACGACAAATGCATTTCAAATTTCAAAGAATATGTAACAGACTATATATTTTTTAGAAATTTCAAGAGATTTATTTTGGGATCAGTTTCAACTGTGCTTTGTAACTTTGAGTTTTGAGTATAAAGTATTTGAGATTTTCCTATCATTATCTTTATTTGAGCTACCCATATGTCCACTCTATTAAATTTTTCCCAACAATGATTAATTTTTGGGTATTTGTTTGCCTTCAAGAAATGTGCTAAGGGGCACATGTAACCAATTAATTTACAATTTTTTATGTATTAATTCCTTTGTATAGCCCATGTTATCTACTATTTCAACTATGACTTTACTTTACCAGTTTGAACAAGTCGTCGTATGTCACAAGGATGCATGGAGAATTAACCTTACAGGGTTATGATATTGTCATCGGTAGGATCGGTCGGGATGAGGCAATAGGTCATATGAAAGAGAATACCAAGATGTACCAATGAGGTGGCTTCCCGACGATACATCTTGGGAAGTGTCGTCACGGATGTCTTGTTAATAATGCAGATGAATACTTTGTTGCATTCTCCGATGACGAAGTGATATGCTTCAGATAAGGTGTGCCAATGGAATGGGGCCACGTAGCATGTATAATGTGTAGTAAATATTTGCGCTTTATTGAATTAGAGTGCAGAATTGTGTTAGGGTCCCGCCTTACATGTTATATAGTCTTTGGTTCTTGAAGGATTGAAGGAATAATCTCCACCAACGCGTATGCACAAAATATATGCCCCGGTGAATCACACTTAACTTGTGTAATCATTTTTCGTCGGGATATTTCTCGATAGGGGGCATCGGAAAATATTGAGCAAGTGTGTGTTATCTATCCTGACGATGAAAATGGGTTTGTCTTGAGAAACTTGCATTAATTAAAAGCATCGTATAGAGTATACGGGATATAGGGTGAGGGGTCCATCTTTACATGCTTAAAACAATTTTTTCATGAAGAATTCAAAGGCTAGTCTCTTCTTGACACATATGCATGAAATAGGGGATGATTGGAAAATACATATGGACCTTGCGTCGAATAGCATATCATCGTAGAAAAAGTGGTCAGGAAAGGCATGCTCTCTATGAGTGTTTCCCCTATGATATCAACTCTTGACAATACTTTTGAGACAGTGTGAAGAGGTTGTTGGGACAAATTAATATTGTGACTCTAGAGAAGATGGCTTGGCAATGCTTAAACAAGGGTCATACATGTAAGGATTTTTCACATTATTGTAAAGGGGATACCTAAGAGGGTTTAAGATCTTAGTGGAGATGGAGAGGGGCCAATGACTAATGTAACTGGATGGATTTTAGTGTCGGTCAGTCTTGCCCTAGATCACCTTCAAATATTATGTACAAAAGGTAGTTTTATGAATGAATAGTTAGTTAGGTTAGCAGTGACAATTACCTTGTTGAAATTTTAGTAGGTAGGTACTCGCTAAAACCTCTAAGCTAGATAATGTTGGTGAGTTGTTATGTATGTCACAACAACTCCTCAATATTTTATCTAATCAAGCATTTAAACTTGAAATTTGAAAGGAAATATAGTTGCTAATTAAAAGAAAATTCAATAATAATAAAAAATGCATATACGTGGTGATTAATCTGTACATTTAAATCAAAAAATAAAGAATAAAACACAAAGATATTTACCAGCAATAAGCTATAACAATCCACAGCTATGCGCAGGAAAGAAAGAAAGTTCATAAGTCGAATAATGGGGACCCTCCAAGCTTCAACATGCATACTCAAGGACTATCAACTGAGAGAACTCAATATGGCTTCATGTATTAATGAAATAATTTGGTACAAAGCTTCAGTGAGTCTCTTGGAAAACAAAAGCTTCAACAAAATTCAAAACTATAAATCTGATTATGTCCCCCTATCATAGAAAAGTTCTTGGGAATTTATACAAAATGAAACACAACTAATTAAGCTCAAATCTCTCCCAAATATTGATGACTCAACAAACAAATTTCCATTTCAACTCGTTTGAGCTCAAAATGAGCGATTTCCTCCATGATTTGATGGGCAGTTTGAATCCTTGTGAAAAAACGACTGCACATAAAATATGGGTTTTACATCTTTTGGAAAACCTCCAAATCTCCCAAATTGCACCTCTTCTGGAAACTATAGCCACATTTTACTCAAATTGGCTCATTCTTCACAAAACCCATGTTTTAATTTTTCAATATTTTTCCTAATAACCTCGGAAATCACATAGGAAATTATTTGATGTTGTAACAATGTGATTTTTTTTCCCTTCTAAGTGGCAAAGTTGACTGTGCGTTGAATTGGCATTTGCGAGTCAATTTTCTTGGTTCCAGAGGGAACTCATTCACACTATGAAGATGTGGATCATTCTCCATGTGTCAAATTTTCCTAGATCGTGTTGGAAACATGCCAACGAACAAGCAATTACAGGAAATTAATTTTTCTATTAATTAGAGATAATAAAAAAAAACTCTAAATTTTAATTTTTTTTTTGTTAAATAGAAAATAGAAATAAACTAAGATTACGTCATAATCCCTTATTGAACCTTTACTAAGTGGAAATGGGTACATAAAATACCAAAAATGGAGGGAAAATGAGTTAAAAAGGAAGTGTGTATGGTAGTTTGGTTACGACAAAATATGAACCCAACATCTCCCTTGGACTTGTACTTTTGCATTTCCCTTATGCAAAACAAAATTTCTAAATTGTCTTTCTTTTTGTTTCAGAGTGCCTCTACTACCTCTAACAAAAAAAAAACACTTTTGAAGTAGATACCTTATCAATCTTCCTCTTTGGCTTTTGAGTTTGAGTTTTTATTTCATCATTTTGATCTTGAGTTCTTACTATATTTCTCAATTGATATCGTTTAGAAGGTTGACTTGTCCCCTGAGCTTTTTCCCGAGTAATTCTTTCATTTTGTTATTTTAATTTCTTCAACTCTTCCTTTAAGTTGCCATTTTATTTTATCATCATTGTAGTGTTTTTCTTTAAGATCTCATTTCCATCCCTAATGTAGTTGTCCAAAACTATCAACTCTGCAATCTCAATATTCATCTTCTTTATCTCTTTATTTTTCTTCTTTAATTGAGTTTTTAAACTCTGTCATGTCACTTGTTCAGAAGATTCTTTCTTTGAAAAGGAATTTTTCTAGATTTGTTGCTTGAGATGTTCTCTTGTTACTATCTACATTTGAAGGTATTTTATTGATTGATGATGGTTCTCCTTCTTCCTTCTCCATGCTTTCTATGTACTCATATAACTCTTGGTGGCTCTGATCAAGTTTAGGAGTAGGTTTCCTTTGGTATCATGACCCTAGCTTCTTTTTGTTTATTTTCCTCTTGTTTTCTTTTCTTCCTTGGTCTATCAGAAAATTATTTTTGTCGAGTTGTTTCTTGAGAGACATTTCTTGATGCATGTTCTATGGTATCTTTAGTGATTTTATCAGTATCTTCAAAACCATAATTTTCCAAGAATTTTGACCATCCTATGCCCTATTTTGAAATCTCATGTTTCACAATCAACTTAATGAGACCATGATGATAGAGGGATCTTTCAATATTTTGACTTTGTCTCTGAATTTATTTATCCATTTTGGTGAGGTTTTTCTTAAGATAATATGGCATATTCAATGGCTTTTCATTTTTTAAATGCATTAGATTTTTGTCTTGATAGTATTACCTTTAGCTCGAGTGATTTCGTTTTGATTTTTTTAACTCTACCGGCTCTTCAAATTGTTGGTTTCTTATTTTAATTTGAAAAACCATTTTCGTTATAAAACTCGCCCTGTAGACTCAAAATTTTGGTTTTATGTTCCAAGAATTTAAAAATCCTATGGTTGAAAGTCGAATTACCTTTGTAATTGTGTTACAGCAAATTTTCCCTCACTCCATGCAAATTTGCTTGGATGGCTTTCCATTACCCTCTGCAGAATTGAAGTCCCCTTTTTGTTCATTCCAGAGCCAAAAATGCACATTTTTACACATATACACTCCCTATTAGTTATACAACAAGCGTATACACAGGTTGCTCCACTACAACTTGTGTATATCGGGCTTGGTGCTCAAAATTAAAAATTATGTCGGGTTTCCATGTCATGTCATGAGATCCATGATCCTTGACCTTCCATATACTGGAAATGCTTTGAATCGACCCTTCAATTCCATTTGAAGGCTATAAATTGAGCCATATTCAATCCTTGAAGACAATTCGACAATTCAACTTTGAGAGCAAAGACACTCTTGATCTGGATTATTTTTGGCATGAAATGAGAGTAGAGATATAATAAAGAAATGTACAGAGATAACTCGGATATACAATGTTATAACATAAATGTATCAGAGATGCAACCATAAACACAGATATATAGTAATACACAATTTTCTATTAATGAGTGAAAATGTACAAAGACTGTAAAGTACAGAGTGAAAGACTCGCTAGAATGGTGGCAGCTTATCTCTGAGAAGAGATGTGATGCCTACTCACATTTGTGAGAAGATGATTTTACAATGAGGCTCCAAAGGTATTTTTATCATAAATAAAATTCAAAACCCTAACCCCGGAATATTGAAAGCCAACAATTTTGTTGACCTCATTTTGGGTAGTTTGGTGTATCAACTTCTCGGGGGCATAACTTTGGCATACGATCTTTGTTTGGGGTGCATGATAACTCGTTCGAAAGGTATCATAGAGGAGATGAATTTTGGGGGCTCAATTAGCGCCTTCGAATATCATTGATAATCTATATATCGAAAAAACTTCATTTAGGACCTCAAAATTCCCCTGGAAGTTAAAAACTGTTAAAAATAGTAAATTGCCAAAATTGCCAGAAAATTGTTTTGAACTAGTTGGAAAAGGTGGGTGGGCACCGATATCCACCTGGATAAATCCTCCCTCCTTAGGAAGCAATGGTATCCATTGTGTTGAGTGTCCGGGGGAGAGGGAAAAGATTTTGTTGAATCTCCATCTTGATGAGCTACTTGCCTTGTTAGAGAAGTTGTGTTGCTTAGATTTTTGAAGGTTTTCATGAACCTATGGCTGGAAGGGTTGGACCTTTTTAACCAGTCTGGCTACATGAGATGTCTATGTGCAGAAGGAATCTTTGTTCTTTGTTTCAGTATTGTCGACCTGCTTCTGTTGGATAGAAAGTGCTCGGGCCAAGGATATAGTGGTTGCAGTATCCTTATGTTCACCTTTTGAACAAATTGTGAATAAGCTAAATTTTGTAGTATGAGATACTACCTTGCAGCATTGTTTATGTGGGACAGTAGTTGGAACCACCTCTGGTATCATGTAGAGATGACCCCCTAGAGTAACAATGACATTATAGGGTAGAGACTCATAGATAGCATGTCGCTTCCACGTATATAGTTGGCCCAAGAGAACATCACAGACATCCAGCGGGGAAATATCACATAATACCTCATCCTTGAAGGTTTGGATGCCATATGACAATCAACACTACTAGCTGACACAGAGATCTCATCCCTGACGAAGCCACCCGATGTTGTATGGTTTTGGGTGTGGTGTTTTCAACAATCCCAACTGTTTGATGACCACTACTAGGATGAGGTTCTTTTGGCTTCCATTATCAATAATAAAATCCAGTGGGGTCCCCTTCACCCACATCTGTGAATGGAAAAGGCACTCCCCCTCTTCAGGATCTATTGGTTCTTCTGGTTGAATTGTTGCGGTCGCGACAATATCAGTGGGGTCTGTGTCGATGATATGTCTTATGTCAGTATTTTCTTAGTCAAATTATGAATCGGGGTTGGGCTCCTTGTCTTTGATTTCAGCCACCAATGACTATTTTGAGCGACATTCATCGGTGTTGTGCCAGGGGATTTTGTGGAAATCGCACCATTTTTCGATGTCCTTCTTCGTCTTCCCATGACCCTTCTTTTGATGTGGCTTGGACTAGTTTTCAAGAGACTGTTTGTTAGGGCCATCTTTATCATACTTTGGTTGTTGCGGATTTGCAGACCTAAAATCCCATTTTTTGTTGGTGCTTAAATTTCTACTCAATTTTAACACCATATTATTAAGTAGCACCGAGTGATGAGATCTCCAGAAAATCCATTTTAGTTTGGATGTATCTGTGTAGATCCCCACGGTATTTCAGAACCAAATGTCGTTCAGAGTCTTTGATACCCATATTGATGCACAAGTTATGGAAGGTATTGGTGAACTCTGGAACTGCTTGGCCCCTCTCTTGCCGCAGTGTGGTTCATCTCATATACTGGTCCTCATAGTTTCCAACAGGGTAATATTGTTCCTTTACCGCGTCCAGAAAAAAATCCCAAGTGGGAGCGGCCCCATATATTCCAGACTCTTCTGTGGAACTTTGCTCCCAGTAATTTTCCCACCAATATTTGACTTGGGGGATAGATTTAAGGAGTGTGAAGGTGATCTTTTCCCTGTCAGAAAAATGGTGAACAGAGAAATAACCTTCTAGCAGATTTAACCATTTGTCTAGGGCATTTGCATCTATCTGACATTCAAATACAGGAATATCAAAATTAACATGTAACTTGAAAGGTGAGGTTCTTCCAAAGTGACTATTTGATGAATATGTGCATGCTTTTATTGACAGGCATTGAAGGATGTGGGAAAAATTATCCATCATTTCATCCCTTTGTCGCGTGAGAGCTTGCTCAAGCAACAAATTGGTAGAATCATTTTCTCTGTCATTTTTCTTTTCTTACGCTATGGAGGCTTTATTGGGCATAAATGAGTGATTGTATTCAAGAGATACAATCTCTAGGCCCAACTTTCTATACTCAAACTTCGTCGGGGACATGCACTGAAAAAAACGATCAAGAGCAGCCTGCTTTGATACCACTGATCTGGATTATTTTTGGCACGAAATGAGAGCAGAGATACAATAAAGAAATGTACAGAGATAACTCGGATATCCAATATTATAACAAAAATGTATCAAAGATGCAACCATAAACACAGATATACAGTAATAAACAATTTTCTATTAATGAGCGAAAATGTACAAAGACTATAAAGTATAGAGTGAAAGACTCGCTAGAATGGTGGCAACTTATCTATGAGAAGAGATGTGATGGATACTCACATTCGTGAGAAGATGATTTTAAAATGAGGCTTCAAAGGCCTTTTTATCATAAATAAAATCTGAAACCATAAGCCCGGAAGATAAAAAGCCAACAGTTTTGAGGACCCCATTTTGGGTAGTTTGGTGTATCAACTTCTCGAGGGTGTAACTTTGGCATACGATCTATGTTTGGGGTGAAAGATAGCTCATTGGAAAGGTATAATCGAGGAGATTAATTTTGGGGGCTCATGTGGAGCCTCTAGATATCATTGAGAAGCTAGATCCCGAAAAACCTTCATTTAGGCCCTCAAAATGCCCCCGGAAGTTAAAAACTACTAAAAATAGTAAATTGCCAAAATTGCCAAAAAAATGTTTTGAGCCAATTGGAAAAGGTGGGTGGCCACCGATATCCACCTCAATCAAATCTAGAGCAATTTCATTTTATATTGAATCAACATCCGTTTTCCCTTGAAAGTCTGAACTTCTTTTGTTCATCCCCCAAGCTATTCCTTCTTTATGATGGAGAACCTCATTGACTCCTATATATGAGCTTGCCTTTATGGAGGATTGAAGTGGTGGAGGCCCAGCTGGAGGGACTTAGTTTCTCAGTTCTGATATGTTTCGTTACATAAGTTTGTCACATATGTACTTCTGATGATTATTTTAATAGATATACTCTTTTCTCGTCCAATTGATATCTTGCAAATATTTTGATTACTATTCCATGGGCATATTTTTCATGTATGTTAATGGATTATGATAATTTGTATGTTGACATTATATATTATCACCATATGCTTGTGTATCTTGGTTTTTGAGGACAAGTTTTAGGTATAAAGCTTTGGCTCACGTGCTCAATGGTGGTCTTCTTCGAACATTCGGACGAGGTAGGCTCTTAGCCTTGTCTTGTTAGCATTTAATTTATATAGAATACTTTGGATTAGAGTTTATTTTTGGGTGTCATTTCATATTTTTTGGTTTACCCTTATCCATAGAGAGATTTTCCTCGTAACAAATTGCATTGACCCTCATTGCTTCTTTTCTGGCCCTTCAATTTTCGATTGTAGACCTAAGAATGAAACCTTGTCACTATAATTTCTACTTCTAGAATTTAAATTTTGTAACTTCTTGTCTGGATTTGTGCCCCGATTCATGGCTTTTGACCTCGAATTATGTTCCTGCACGATTTTATTCAATCCTTGCATCAATGTTTGTTGATACCTCACGAAATTTCAATCTCTCTCTTAGAAAAATAAGCAATTTGATCTCTTCTTGTAAAGAGGGAAATGTAATACCATATAGTCGTAGGCTTATATCATGAGTTTGTTTGAAAGGATGTGTGTATAATGTAATATGAAATTAGTCATAGGATGATATATTGTAATACAGGGAATGAACGAATGGTTAGTGATGATCTATGATGAAGAGGAAGATAAGTAATGGTAATGTATGGATGGCTTGCTAATGGGTATGGGTAGTTTATTAAATAGAAATGGACTGTGGTAGGAATAATAGATACATGTAGGATAACTTATAAAAACAATTAGTCATGGTGAAAAGTTATATATGGTGTAGTGGAAGAAAAAGACCATAAAGAATTATAAAAGTAATATTCAAGTTTATTATAATTTCTTAGTAACAAATAAAAAATATCAAACCTTTGATTTACCAAATACTTTGGCTTGTGGATCTACAACTTGGATGTCCCTTTGATGTTTGGAGGCCTTCAATTTAATTTATATGTAGCTTAAATGTCTTCATAGGTGCTTGGTGTGATCTTGATTTGATGTAGTCTTCATTCAAGATGTTGATAAACTTTTTCATTTCTTCGTATGGAGCTTAGATTGATATTGTATGTTGAATAAATAGGAACCATGAAGAGAGAATATATTTTTCAAATGATATGCATGATAATCAAGAGAACACTTTGAAATTGTGAAAATAACCAAGGCTGATGCTAACTGTGAGTGTTGATCTCAATCTATTGGTTATTTGAAAATAGAATGGAAAGGAATTGTGGTGGTTGCCACTCAAACTAAACTAACCATGATGTTATTGAATAGCAATCTTTTATTGGAACAATGTATAGACATATTGTTGAACTATTGTTATAGGAAACCTTAGAACAAGAAAATGACTACTGTAAGTTATTATTGATACCATAAACCATATAGTCTTCACATATAACCCCTATTGGTGCAATTCAAACTATGTGGATTGATTTACTTGAAGTCAAACATAGAAAGAATTCATTAGATTACTGACCAATAATGTAAACCGTTAATCAATGTGAGACAAATAACCAGTAATGAAAATGAGTTTCAAGGTACCTAAGTACATCCTGACAAACACGAATAGATGTGTTGGAGTTGATTCACCTGTAAGATTGGTCAATCCAGATACCTTGATGAAATATCATTATTGACAGTGAGGAGGCTTTTCATTGATGTATGCAATTTCCAAGGTGCTTATAAACATCTCTAATATCAATCCCAAATGATGGGTTGGAGTCGATGGGATGAGATATGTCAAAAGGTGGGCCTTAAGGAATCCCACATCATTCGTCATGAAAAACATACAAATTATTTTGAAGAACCATAATACATGATTGAGCCAACATGTAGAAATTTATTAAGAATTTTCCCCACTAGTTGTCTAGTTTTCAAGAAAACATCATGTCCAGTTACGCCAGTAACCTGGTTTTCACAACTAGACTTATTTTATTCATTTTATTTTTTATGATATCTTACCCTACTGAAAGAATAAAAACACATTTCAAGTATATGAATACTTCTAATGGATCCATGTGCATAACAGGATTACAAATATGTTCATATTCAAGTTTGAAAGATATGCTTTTAGGGATACTAGAATATGAGGGACTAGTTGCTTTGATTGACTTGGTGCCAATATATGTTGAAGAATGAAGTGTTGATTCCACCCGATGATTGTATGGAACCAAATTTCAATGTATTCATGATGATTTTAGTTTACTTGTTCATTAGCACTGGTATGTATGTCCTCCTTTTTCATGCCATGCAGATCTTTTGCTATTTTTGGATTGGTATTTTGAATGCATAAAGGATATGATGACATGCATGGAATTTTTTTATCATTCTCAAGTTCTTATGTCTTCTCTTCATCAAATGCTTTACATGGCTCTTTGGTCTCTTCTAGGTCTTCTTGATGTTGATCATGGAATTGTTTCTCTTCTAGATCAATTTCGGAGATGCAGATATGTTTATGATGGTTGCCAGAATTTTCTCCTTCTGAGATGCAAAGATGTTATCGACTGCTACTAGGATTTGAGAGATTTCTTGGAGTAACATTTTTCTTTACTCAAAATATTATTGAATAGTCTTATATTCTTCTTATTGGTTGATAATCCATGTCTTGCATATGGATGAGTACTCTGGGTCGGGGGGGAGGGGTTCTTACAACACCTTTAAAGACAAAAATAAATGAAATCAACATAAATAAAAGCACACCACTCAAAACTTAAGAAATTTAAAATACAATCATGTACTTGAACTCCTCATGTTATTGAGACCCTGTTGTCCCCAAGTTATCTTTTCACACGAGTTAGTATTTCCATGAATAAAAAAACACACTTACATAAAGGAAACACATTGGTCCAACATGATAAGGCCTCATGAAGACTCACAAAAGTGGTTGCGCAGGTTATTACCTTCCTTCTTACCTTCTTCACTCCTCCTGGTCTTAAATGTGTGGACAAACAAAAAGTGTTTTTATATTTTTTATATTTTTAATGAAAACTGAAATATTTCAAAACCAATTTCTTTAATGCCTCCCCGGCAATGGTGCCAAAAATGTTGGTATAATTTACTTGCATAAATTAGGACATTAAATTATCAATCCAAAAGTTCGTAAACTTGTGAGGCACAATCAATGTATGTGAGGCAATTGGATTCAAAATACAAACTGAGAAGGAAATTCATGTTAGAATATAATGGATGTGCTCATTTTACCATTAACAATATCACTATTGTCACCCAACCATAGGCCGAAGCCACCCTCCGAGCACCTTAACCTTGATAGAGAATCACTCCGGAAGCAAACCCTAGGCTAGATAGCCAAACAAAGGGTAGTGCACCTTTCCCCAAGGATAACGTACAAACAAGAGCTGATCAAATAGTCCAAACCCTAACCAAGAGATAGTCCAAGCCAAATGTGATATGTTAGCTGCAACAATTGCAATGGAAACTCTCCTCCAAACCTGTGCACAAAAATGCGCACAAGTGTTGCTCTGTAATTTTGAGACTGCCTGTCAGAATGAAGACTAGCCTCCTGTATTTATAGTAATTTTGGCTAACTGCCTGGACCGAATTCTATTCTGGGTATCTTCCTGTTCAGTATATATTATGTCTTCTGGCCGACTTCTTCTCTTGGAGGCTAATAACCTAATACAAGTTATCTTCTTGAGATGACTTGTCTTCTAGGGTTATTAGCCAACTCAATAGGGTTTCTTCTTGCTTCCTAGAGTATTCTATTCTTGTCAGGTTTACACGTGGAGGTAAATACCTCTCACAGCTACCATGATATCAACACTCCCTCCTAGCTAGGGAGGTATTACAAGTAATGGTCTTGAGCACAAACATACCATTCACCTGGTAGCATCAACATAGTTGTATAGACTATCTCATGACTAGATCATGAGCACCATCATCACCATCAATTTCATCAAATGCATCATCTCTCGAAACCATACTCTATTTGAGTAATTGGACATGATGTTGGATAAGTCACTCACACCACAGAGTGACACAAGAGACATTCTCCTAATATGGACATATGTCTTAGAAAAATAAATGTCCTGAACCATTTCCATTTGGGAAATCTATGTCCATTGATTATCCATCTAGTTGATAATCATTTTCAACATCGTTGATAGTTTTCAAGGAAATTGGGACAATATCATTCAATAGAACACAACTGTGTCTATCCATAGTAGTACACAACTACAATCTAGTGGTACACTACCACACCAAGTAGCACATAGGTACTTGATCAGTGACGTATAGTCACAAACAGTGGAACACATCCACCATAGTAGTATACATCTATTGTCTAGAGACATACAATCTTCATAACAATCATATGATATCAACCTGCACATAAACAATGTTATGATATTGTTAAGGTCCTAACCTGGGCATAGGTAGATCAATGTATTCAGATATAATAAAGGTCAATATTAATAAGGCCTTTCAATAAAATAGAATAAGGCGGATGCAAGAAGACCTAATAGAAGCTTCCGCTTATAGAAGGATCTTCCTCTAGATGCTTCTCTTAATAGACATATTTAGTATAAATAAGGGTCGAGGGTATGAGAACCCTAGCTTGG
>SNQJ01S0147792.1:0-10032 GCA_010110895.2 Picea sitchensis
TCAAGTCTAGTTCTAAGTTCGAACTAAAGTGTAATGCTGAGTTGTAACCAATCTCAAGTTTAGTTCTAAAGTTAGAACTAAAGTATAATGCTGAGTTGTAACCAATCTCAAGTATAGTTCTAAGTTCGAACTAAAGTATGAAGCTGAGTTATGACTAATGCATGCAATCGGGTTACTATTTCAAGCTTCTCCTCTTCCTCTCTTCAGCCTATATAAGAAGAGGTCGAACCCTCTCCTCAATACAGTTTCACAACACAGTTTTGCAACACAATTTTGAAACAAAGTTTTCATATGCAGGTTGAGGGTGAAGTAAGAGAGGAGCACATCAGTGATAAAGAGGCAACATATCAAAGGTCTATTTTAGCAAGGTCTTGTAAGTCTTTTTCAGGTCAGAGTCATTTTGGCAAGCTCTTTGAGAGAAGTACATTCATGGTGGATACTTGTAATATATATTTCATTATTAATGCAATAAAGGAATATTTTTTGCTGGGGTTTTTCTCCCTGTACAGGGTTTCCCCAGGGTATATGTGTTGTTGATATGCATGTTTACTTATCTACATAATTATTTCTATTCGATTATGATTTGAAATTGTTGAAGTGTATTAAGATGGAATCAAAGTATTGAAGAAAATAAAATAATTAATCCGCATAAGAAATCAAACTCATAATTTAACATTTAAAAGATTGAATCCAAAGTGAATAAAAACCTCTTTAGTTTCCTTATGCGTTATATGTCATGCTTGCATTTAATATTCTATGTGCGGAAAGTTCATGGAAAATAAACGTAAGAACACAATCCACATAATGGATATGACACTTCCCTTGATAACGGAGTTCACCCATTGTGGGATACATCTTCGAGTCATGCTCCAAAGCCTAACCTCTTTATTCTCCTCGCTGTAATGATGTATCCCCTTTACAAGTTGTAAGGCCAAAGTCCCTTTTTGATGACAACAACAAGAGATCAGAATGTGATCAAGAATGTATACAAGTTTCACAAGTTCTCATGCTCATGAGGCATCCATGATGCCGACATGGAAATCATCCCCACATACTCAATTCATAAAAAGAGGAATAATAAAAGATGACCCCCATCATCATGGAACCATAGAGTGCCTTAGATATGTTGCTTAGATCCAAGCATATATATGCAGTCCATACAAAGATCCCGAAACTACGATATTTGGAACTGCTTTGTTGGCTACTTACCATGCAAGTGCCACAATTTCTTGGTCACATGTAACTGATTGGTTTGATGTGGAAGAAGAGAAGAAAATAAGAGATATAAGGAATAAGTTGATCTTGTTGCCTTGTTGCAACCTCTCCATGCTCCTTTAGACCTGTAACATGCATCCTATGCTGCAACATTTAATGAAAAAAAAACATAATGAAAAGCATGCTTACAATGGCTTCTCCAAAGATTAGCTTGTTGATCTGAAGTTCTGCTGCAAAAACAGACCACACCATTGGAATCTCATCGTCGAATTACCTAAAATGACTGTCAAATCGTCTCCATCAGACCCCAGGCACCTTCATGCCTCCTCTGGACCTCTGTCTCGATTTGTATGCAACCATGTGAAATTAATGCACTGTCATCTGCATAGAAAACCATGCCTAATACAGACCTGAGTGGATTGGCGCTCTCCTCCCCGTGCATCGGTAAAAATGCGTTCTTAAGTAAAACCCCAGCCGGATATTCCAACTAAGGCCGTTGGCCAAGTTGGTTGGTGCGCAAGTGTGAAGGCGTAAAGGTAGGGGGAGGTCCTGGGGTCAAGCTTGCAGGCCTCCCCATTTTGGGTTATTGTTATAATGGTGGGATGTTAAAATTGTTGTGGTTCTAACTTGGCGAAACTGCCAGATATATCGGGACCTGTGCCAGATATGGTGGGGTCCAATATATATATATTTTTGAAAATTCAGAAACATTGCCTCATTGGGAATTTTGGGGGTGCCACGTGGCACCCTCTGATTGGGCCATGTGGTGCCCAACTATTGGCCCATTGTTGTCTAGTCATTTGCCACGTGGGCATGACATCATTTCCTTGTTGGCCTAGTCATACACCACCATGTGTCTGTACAGACTGTACAGTCACCTGCCACGTGTTTGTATGGATGCCACATCATCCTAATACATAAGCATGCCATGTCATCCTGTATGGACTGCCCCGTGGCATGATCTAATTGGTTCATAGATTGACCTGAAAATGCCAAAAATGAGTGACACATGGCAGCCTCTGGTGTTGCCACATCATCATGTTGATGTCAGAATTCCACATGTCACCTTCCTGCTATTGCCACATGTTTTGTATGGATGTTGACATCATTCGTATGGATGATGATGTCAACAATACAGATGTTGACTCATCCCTTGCCGACTGGGCTGTGTTGACCAAACTTTGATTGTGAATATATTTTAATCTGTAACTTCGTTTGACGAGCCATTTGCGTCATTGGAAATCTTGCGACGTTCTCTTTACGATCATGGAATTTTCACTGAGTTTTGGAAATTTTTAATTTGCTCCCTTTCTTTGCCTGTTGAGGCCATTCAGAGCCTCTTGGGACACTTCTGAAACTTATTTGATGTTCCCTAGATCCATCTGGATCATGCCTCCCAACTAAAAGGAATTTTGGTCCCCATAAGTCTTTACATTATAAGTTTCATGTCCATTGGAGCTACAATAATAATCCCATACCCAAACTACCTCACAAGGCCTAACAATATCAAGATGTGCTCGAAAAGGAGTGATATTAACAATTATCACTTTTACATAATACCCTTCTATGGGGTCTGAATCACGACATGTTATTTACAAAGATGGAAAATCTCAAATAACTCAAGGATTTTCCCCATTCATTCAACCATTATGCCAAACATGTTCTCTTTACCGAGTTGTCCTTTCTCTGGTAGTTGGTCTTCTCCTGGTGGCAGATTTCTCTGTTGCACTACCTGAATGAATCTCTCCCTCGGAGGTGTCTACATAGTATTCTTTTTCCTCTTTTGGCGTAGATATGGATGTAAGGCCCAACAAGTGGCCTCATGATTCCCATCTCTGCTACAATGGATGTAGTAGCCTTTCTCCTTTAGAGGTGCATTTCCCCTACTCTTTTCCATGTGTGGAAAGTGATCTTCCACTCTCATCCTTCTCTTGGTTTCCATAACCTTCCCACACAAGGATTTTATCTTCCAACACTAGGACACTGTGTGGTTATTCAATCCACAAAAGTGCATAGTCTTTGATGCCACAAGCTTTGTTTTATATTATTAACATGCTTATAATCAAATGGCATTTTAGAGTTTTGAGATTTCTTATACCTTGGTGAGTTTCCTCTAGCATCAGAACTGAAAGAAGAGTTGGTATCAACTCTTTCATTATGATGTCCATCTCTCCCTGGAGATGTCTCGAATCCTCGATCTTGAGAAGTTGTGCTCTCGGCCTGCACTGAATCAATTTCATATCCTGATGAATTGTTGACTTCTAGAGTCTCAAAAACTGTCCTGGGGTATCCTTCCTAAATGGTTTTGGAGCTTTCCCCAAAATACTTTGGGAAATATCCTATCCTGGCATATCGAGGCCAAACCACTACCTCGATGGGATCCACAATACCTTGTCCTTTGGCTCAAAGGCATCCTCCTTTGAATCCCATTTTTCTCATCAAATTTAAGTCGATGCAAGAAGCATGTTGTTCAAGGATTTCAAAAGAGTCATCAACATTAATCAAGAAAGGAACTATACATGGTTTATTTACCTCCATCTCAAACTGGGACTCTTGTTCTGCTTCTTGATATGTGTCCAACTGTTCCTGGTGAGAAGGATCAATGGAAGATGCTTCTAGGAATCCTCCTTGGTTTCTGGATGCTTGTAGGTTATCTTTATTTGCTTGGAGAAGTGTGCATGCATTTTCACTGTCATGCTCACATCTATAATTAGTGAAGTTTCCATGGTCACAATAGGGTCTTATCACTGTCTCATTCGTAGAGCCTTCCCCTGTCTGAATCTTCATGACTTGCAAATGCTCTTGCAACATTTGGTTCTCTTCTTTTGAAAAATGCAACAATGTCTTCAATCCAACATTCTCTGCTTAAAGTATTTGGTTGAACTCTTGAAGCTCATCGAATCATGAATGCTTTGTCAATGTTTCCATCCTTAGCTTCAACACCTGCAATCGGTATCAAGCCTTCTCTAATACCAGCATGATCTGAACCCGGGGGGGATTAGTTTCCAATATTTATTTGATCCTGTCACTCCTTCAAAGGGCCAGATATAGATCATTTTACTTGAGTGAATTGAAATTAAAGGTATAGTTGAAGTCTTTAAAAGATTGAATCCAAAGTGAATAAAAACCTCTTTAGTTTTCGTATGCATTATATGTCATGCTTGCATTTAATATTCTATGTGCGGAAATTTCATGGAAAATAAACATAAGAACACTCTACACATAATGGATATGACACTTTCCTTGATAACGGAGTTCACCCGACGTGGGCTACGTCTCCAGGATGCTCCAAATCTTGACCACTTTATTCTCCTCGCTGTAATGATGTCTCTCCTTTACAAGTTGTAAGGCCAAAGTCTCTTTTTAGTGATGACAAAAAGAGATCGAAATGTGATCAGGAATGTATATAAGCTTCACAAGTTCTCATGCTCCTGAGGCATCCATGATGCTGACATGGACATCATCCCCACACACTCAATTCATAAAAAGAGGAAGAATAAAATATGACCCCCATCATCATGGAGCCATAGAATTCCTTAGATATGTTGCTTAGATCCAAGCATATATATGCAGTCCATACAAAGATCCCGAAACTACGAGATTTGGAACTTCTTCATTGGCTACTTACCATGCAAGTGCCACAATTTCTCAATCACATGTAGCTGATTGGCTTGATGTGGAAGAAGAGAATAAAATAAGAGATAGAAGGAATAAGATGATCTTGTTGCCTTGCTGTAGCCTCTCCATGCTCCTTTAGACCTGTAACAAGCATGTTATGCTGCAACATTTAATGACAAAACAACATAATGAAAATCATGTTTACATTGGCTTATCCAGAGCTTAGTTTTATGATATGAATCTTTTCTGGAAAAACAGACCTCGCCATTGGATTTGCGTTGTCGAATTAATTAAAAAAATTTGTCAAATCATCTCCATCAGACCCAGGCACCTTCAGGCCTCCTCTAGAATTCTGTCTCGATTTGCATGCAACCCTGTGCAATTAATGCATTGTCATATACATAGAAAACCATTCCTAGTAAGGACCTAGGCAGACTGGTGCGTTCCTCCCCGTGGATTAGCGAAAATGGGTTCTTAAGTAAAAACCCAGGCGGATACTCCAACTAGGGCCGTTGGCCGAGTTGGTTGGCACACAAGTGTGAAGGCGTAAAGGTAGGGGGAGGTACCGGGGTCAAGCTTGCGGGCCTCCCCATTTTGGGTTATTTTTATAACTGTGTTCTTTTAAAATTGGTGGTGGTTCTCACTTGGCGGAACTGCTAGATATGGCGGGGTCCGCTATATTTTAATTATATTTTTTTTAAATTCGAAAACATGCCCTCATAGGGAATTTTGGGGGTGCCACATGGAACCCTATTATTGGGCCACATGGCACCCAACTATTGGCCCACTGATGTCCAGTCATTTTCCACGTTGGCATGATGTCATTGCCCCGTTGGCCCAATCGTACACCACCAAGTGGCATTTCTGGAGGAAGCCATGTGTTTGTACAGAATGCACAATCACCTACCACGTGTCTATACAGATGCCACATTAGCCTGCCATGTCACTGTACAAACTTCCATGTCAACCTGTACAGACTGTACGGACTGCCACGTAGCACGATCCTATTGGTCCACGTATCAGCCAGAAAACGCCAAAAATCAATGACACATGGAAGCCTCTGGTGCTACCACGTCATCATGTTGGAGTCAACATGCCACATGTCACCTTCCTGCTCCTATAATTGTGTTGTATGGATGATGATGTCATCCATACAGATGATGAATTCAACGATATGGATGTTGACTAATCCCCTGCTGACTGGGTTGGGTTGACCAAACTTTGACCACAAATATCTTTCAATCTGTAACTCCATTTGATGAGTTGTTTATGTCGTTGGAAGCTTGAGACGCGCTCTTCGCGACCATGCCATTTTCACTGAGTTTTGGGAATTTTGAATTTTTTCCCTTTCTCTGCCTATTAAGGCCATTCTGAGCCTTTTGGGACACTTTTAAAACTTCTGTGATGTTCCCTAGATCCATCTGGATCACAGAGGGATCCAAGAGAAACCCTCTAAAGTGATAATCTATAACAACATGAAAAAATTATTCAAAAAGGGACACCATCGTGTAATTGCACAATTTGCTCACTAGATGTACACAAATCTAGACCCTTTGCTTTAATGGATCTCCAAAAATCTATCGAAAATCATTCCCAGGTATTTGGAGAGATTCCTAAGGGTCTTCCACCTGCTTGAGATTATGACCATGCTATTCATTTGCAATTTGGAAGTGTACCACCTAACATAAGGTCTTACAAGTGTCCATATGCACAAAAGAGTGAGATTGAGCATATGATTCTGAAATGCTAGAGGGTGGCATAATTCAACCTAGCCAAAGTGATTTCTCTTCGTGAATGGTGATCGATTTAAAAAAGGAAGGTTTATGGTGTATGTGTTCATATTATAGACAACTCAACAAAATTACCATTAAATATAAGTTCTATGCTCTTGTCACTGATGAATTATTAGATGAATTTCAAGGAGCAATTTTCTTTACTAAGTTGGATCTTCGTTCTGGATAGCATCAAATTAGAATGAAGCAAGAATACATCCCCAAAATAGCCTTTATAACACATGAAGACCATTACGATTTTTTGGTGACATCATTTTTCCTTAGTAATTCACCTTCAACATCTCAAAGCTTGATGAATTCCATTTTCAAACCCTTCCTTAGAAAAATTTTCACTAGTATTTTTTGATGATATACTAATCTATAGGAAATCTTGGGAAGAGAATGTACAACATGTTGGCATGGTATTCAAACTATTGGGAGAGAAGAAACTATATGAAAATCCTTCCAAGTGTGACTTTGGGGTTCAAGAAGTGGAATATTTGGGCCATATTGTATCTCATGAAGGTGTCAAAGTGGATCCTAGCAAAATTAAAGCTATGATGGAATGGGCAATTCCCGAAAATTTGAAGAATATTAGAGGATTCTTAGGATTGACTGGCTATTATCACAAGTTTATCAAGAATTATGGTCAAATAGCAACATATCTAACAACATTATTAAAAAAGGAGGCATTTTCTTGGACCCAATAAGAAAACAAAGTACTTGAAAAAATTAAGGAGGCTATGTGTACAAATCCCATCCTNTATTATCACAAGTTTATCAAGAATTATGGTCAAATAGCAACATATCTAACAACATTATTAAAAAAGGAGGCATTTTCTTGGACCCAATAAGAAAACAAAGTACTTGAAAAAATTAAGGAGGCTATGTGTACAAATCCCATCCTAGCCATGCTTGACTTCAAAAAATCCTTTATTGTGGGGTGTGATGTCTCAAGACATGGCATTGGTGTAGTTTTAATGCAATAAGGAAAACAGGTTTCTTTTGAAAGAAGACAACTTAAAGAAAATAAACTATTCAAACCCATTTATGAAAGTGAAATGTTGGCCATATTACATGCAGTTAAGAAATGGCACCCTTACCTAATAGGAAGACACTTCAAGGTAAAAAAAAATCATGATATTTTGAATTAATTCTCAGAACAAATGTTATCTTCAATAGAGTAACAAAAATCTGTTACAAATATGATAGGTTATGAATTTGAAATTATCTACAAAAAAGGAAACAAAAGATGGTGGTAGATACACTTTCAAGAAAAGAAGAAGACACGAAGGGTTTATTGTGTGTTATTTCCATTCCAAAATCTGATTGGGTGGAAGAAGCAAGGATAGAATGGAATAAATATCATAAGGTATGCAAGATCATTCAACAACTACAAGAGGACCCAATTACATTAGATAAATTTGTGTGGAAGAATGGTTTACTATGGTATCAAGATCATATATGTTTATGTAAGAATTCCCAACTCAAACAAAATGTCCTTTTGGAATTGCATAGTTATCCTATAGGAGGACATTTAGGGTTCTTGAAAACTTACCACATGATCATGAAGAATTTTTTCTTGTAAGACCTTAAAAATTATGTTCAAAATTTTGTGGTTGTGACGCAGTGAGGTCTATCCTATCACCCCGCCGGGTCTCTTCACCTGACCTCTTGCTCACAGGATCGTTCAATTTCTCCTTCTGCTGAGCTGAAGCGACTCTTTGATCCTCTCAGGAATCACTGTGCAAATTCCCGACCCAGTCCACAGGTCCTTCTTTACCCTCCATGGCCTTCAACACTTGACCGTGGTTATCCCCGACTTTGTATCGGGGTTCGGGGTTTCACGTTCCCCGTTGTCGAGAGTCACTGCCTTCTCCAACTCCCGATTTGAGATGCGCCCTCTTCTCCACGCGCTATCCCCTACCATCCATACCCTGGTCCATATGACCACATACCATAAGACTGCAGCCTTATCCCGTCGGGGCTATGGGGTTTTCGATGTCACGATGCAAATGCCTACGGGATTTGCGATATGCTGATCCCTGAATTCCTCCAGATGCCTGACACACGTCTTGTCTGAGATCTACGGCTGTGATCTCTTCTCGCAACTCTGGGTTCAACAGGCCTCAAACCCTTAATCTCAAAACTCCCGATATACTGACGATGCTCGATCCTCTGCCACTTGTCCACCGTTGACTGCTCCTATACTCCACTCACCGACTTTACTATGGCCCACACTGTCCTCCAGCTGTCGGGATATCGCTTCTCGCAATCTCGCGATCCCCGTGGCCAAATTCTTGAGTCCTTTCTCGCGAGACTCCGATTGTCGATTTTCGATTGGCGACCTCCTGTTGATCCTCTCCCCAATGGCGTCGATTCGCTGCCACACGCCCTCCCAGATGGACGGTCCCGATTATGTCGAGGTTTTCAACCTAGATTTCCCCGACGTCGTGTTCACAGGAATGTCGATTTCCCGATGCGTCAAACGCTGATGGTGCTTGATTTTCACCACGTGTGATCTCCAGATGGACTGTCCAGATCCTCGTCGGGATTTCACGGTGATTGATGTCCTGATTCTCACGACCTTAAGAAATATGATTCTCCGATGGCCAATATCCCGACTCTCGCACGATCCCCGCCACGTTTCCTCTGCAAATGGACGGCTCTAGATCATGTCGGGATTTTTCCCCTGCTATTCATGAAGGCTTAGCCTCCGTGCAACTTCCTATAGATCCGACGGCTGTTGGGTATCTGCCCCAGATCTGACGACCCAGATCTGTTCTCCTTGTGCGCTCTCCTCCGGCTGCTCCTTGGACTTGAAAACCAACGGCCCAGATTCTATCGGCCGATCCAACGGCTGCTATGCTCCTCCCTGAGCTTCCTGCGCGCCTACTCCTGCACTTAACCTCTTCTTAGCTTCTCCCGATCCAACGAATGTCGGGATTTCCGAGTGAGATCCGACGACTATCGATGTCCTCGCTCTGTGCCCTTCCTGAGCTCCTTCTGGACGTGAACTCCTCAACGATCCAGATCTCTTCTTCAGGCCGATCTGATGGCTATCGTCGCTCCTCCTGAGCTGTTGTGATTTCTTCCCAGACTTGGAAGAATTTCACGTTCCCAAAGGCTTCGACCTTTGCGCTCTTCCTCCTCTGCGAACCCCTCGACTTGAGTCTCGCTGCGCGTGTGAGAACGCTACCCTTCTTGAGCTTCTGCCTTTGAATCCTCAAAGGATTCTCCTACTTCCTGCACTCCTCGCAGAGTCTCCTTACGCACACGCTGGTGCTATCCCTTTTGAGCTTTCACGACCACTCAGACCCCTTGGGGGGTTTTGTCCTTCTTCTCCCTCAGATGGAGAATGAAATGGATGCCCTCCTGGCTATCCTTCTGCTCAAGCCTCTTCTTGAGTACTTCTGGGTATTCAACA
>SNQJ01S0147792.1:10042-26114 GCA_010110895.2 Picea sitchensis
GTACTTCTGGGTATTCAACAACCTAGTGGAGGCCCTTCAATGGACTCTCCCTTCACAACACATAACTCAAAGAGTTATTTCCTCCTATGTGCTTGTCTGCACCCTTTATTAATGCCCTCTTGGCGGACTATCTTCCCTTCCACAGAACGTTCAGCAGTTCTGTCCCTTCCTCCTATGCACTCCTTGCACCGGCTCAATGCCCTTCTGGCAGAGCTTCTCAGAATCCTCAGTGATTCTGGTCTTCTTCGAAATCACAACAGAGTTCCTTCTCTGTGCACTCCTTGCACTTGTGCTCAATGCCCACCTGGAAGAGCTCTTAAAGAACTCCTCATAGCTTCTGTCTCCTTCAACTCTCAACAGAGTTCTTCCTCCAGCACCTCGTGCTTATGCTCAATGCCCACCTGGCAGAGCTCCACAGAACTTACAGCAAAGTTCTGTTTGCAACTGTGTTTCAGCTACACAGCCTTGCCTCCAAGGTATTCATCAACCTTGAGGTCTTCCTCTTAAGTTGTTGACTTCAACCTCTGTGCCTCAGCAAGTCTTTGTCTGAACCTGCAGTGTTCAGAAATGCATCCTCAGTGCACCGATATTCAGAGACCACAATCCTCTGTCATACCCTCCTGGCATGAAACCTCAAAGACCTTCAACCTGAAATCAAAAACACTCCTACCGAATGCATCCACATAACATACATTCACAACATATAAAAAGAACACACACATACATGCATATAAGACAGACTAATGCAGGAAAAACTGCTCTGTTTATATTAATGGCAAATGTCTGTATTTACAAAGTGTTCTCGAGCTCTCTCCGGCTCTACAACTCAACACACTTATCTAACCCAAAATGAGATCTCAAGTCTCTTTTACCTCAGGGGCTCATCGAGCACTTCCCTCCAGGTTCACCTACTCTAATAAATTACATTCAATGGTTGTCTAGTCCAGCACCTGGATCTAGATCTCAGTCGATCTTGGCATTAAAGCCGATCCTATCTAATGCCTGCTCAAAGGCATGACTTTCCTGGCTCAACAACCTAAGCACATTAAATTTACATTCATTTCAAATTCAAATGAGGCTGTGCCTCCCTTTTAGCATATGAATGCATGCGCGCTGACGTTGCTGGCTGGTTGGTTGGCTGACATGGAGCGATGCTCCTGCATCATACTCCACAGCTGCAAAAATCATGAGCTCCTGCTCATGAGCTTCCTCCTGGATCCCAAATCATCCTTTGAAGCTTTCCATCTGCTCCATTTTCCTGCTTCTGCTGCGCTGCTGCTACTGTTGCTTCTTTCCTTCTACCCAGCTGATTCCTGTTGGCAGTGTCTATTGACCCCAACATCAGCCTTCTGATCTCTTCTATTACTTCATCCAGCTGCTCCAGTGGTTGGTCCTGTCCTTGCAGTCTCCTCAACTGCAATTTTTTTTGGCACATGGGTAGATTGCTATGACCTCCCATGTCATATTCTCCTTCATATTCATCTTCATCTTCATCTTCATCTATGGCCTCAAGTTGCCACTCTGCTACAGACTTCAGCTCTACAGTCTCTTCTTGACTAACCTACTGCTCAGTCACCTTTCCTGACAGTTCAACTTCTGTCAGTTCCCTTGCTGGCTCTGGATTGTTCAACCAATCCTCCAGCATCTCCAGCTCCATCTCCCATGGAGTGATAATTCTATCTGCTCTCTCCTCGGCTTATTTTTTTGCTAGCTTTAGTGCTACAGCTTCTTTCTTTTCAGCTCCCTGGATGACTATGCTGAGACACTCCTTAGAATGCTCGCTTTCTGTTTCTGCTCCTGCTACAAACTCCCATGTTGCAGTCTCTTCAGCCTCATCGCTGAATGCGTTGAGCCATTCCTCGGACTGCTCATTCTCTTCTTCCACTTCTGCTTCTTCTTATGCTGTCATCTCCAATGCTACAATGCTCTCAGCTTGCTGGCTGAAATCATTGAGTCGTTCCTCAGAATGCTCATTCTCTTTCCCTTTTTCTTTTGCTCCTGCTTGGGAAGCTTCCAAAGTCTTCTCCAATTCTTCTTCTTCGACAATCATCATCAGCTGTGACTTTTATTTTGTTGCACCATCTGCAACACAAATTTCTGCCTCCTCCTGGGCACATGGTAGGAATATCCCAATTCCCCCAATCATCAGAATATCATTCTGATCTTCTTCCTCTTCTGTCAGCTGCACCTGCTGATCCTTTTCCATCTTCTCTGAATTTATGAGACCATCATATAGTCTCATCTGCTCTGTCAGCTCCTTCGGTTGATTCCAACTCACTTCGGAGTTTATGAGACCCACATATAGTCTCATCTGCTCATCCCTGCCCACCTGGCAATATGGGATGCTTCCGTTGCTTCCTTGGCAGACCATGAGATCAACCGATCCCATCTTCATCAACAACCCCTGCTGAATCAAACTCTTCATGAGACCTTCAAATGGCCCCAAATGTTCATCTCTGCCCTCCTAGAAGTTCAATACGCTTCTGCTGCCCTCCTGGCAGTCTTCGATGCTTCCACTGCCCTCCTGGCAGCCTTCGAGATCCCGCAGTGATCTCTGATCATTGCCCAGCTGGCAATGCAGAATTTCCTCACTGTCCTCCTGACAGTCCATGAGATCTTCAGCCGATCTCATATCTGTTCCCTTGCCCATATGGCCATTTGGAAACCTTCCACTGCCCTCCTGGAAGCCTTCGAGATCCCGCAGTGATCTCTGATCATTGCCCAGCTGGAAATGCGAAATTCCTTCTCTATCCTTCTCACAGCCCATGAGATCCTCAACTGATCTCAACTCGTCGCCCTCCTGGCAATTTGGAATTTTTTCTTCTCTGCCCTCCTGGAAGTCCTTGAGATCCTCACCTAATCCCAATTCATCCTCTTCATCATCATCGAGACCTCTCCCAGTTTCTGGCTCACAGCGATAAATCATCTTTTCTTTTGTGGCCTTGAGGTTTTCAGCATACCTGAACCATCTCTTTAAGAACCTGCGTTGTCTCATGACCATCAACTCCCTGACTGGCCATCTTGTTTTCGCCTTCCGCATGGGAAATTCATGCATCCGTCTCATCCTCCTATCCTGCCACATCCGCAGTTCCAGCTTCTCTATGTCTTCCTTTAATTCACAGAGTTCTCTTGTCATTTCTTTACAAATTCGGCAAGATTTTTTTCCTTGCTCTTCTTTCTATGTCCTTCAGTAGCCATCTTGTTGTGTCTATCTGACTCCCTAGAAAACCTGGTGTCGTCACTCTGCATCTTGAGTGCTCAGCTTCATCCTACAGTCCTGCTGACTGTCTCCTTGATTGTTTCCTATCTGCAAACAATCACTACAGAGTCCTCAACAACTCTGTCTTCTCCTTGCCTCCTCTGTTCCCCTCTTGCCTGAAATATACAGACAAGATTTCAAGCTCTGATACCACTTGACGCAGTGAGGTCTATCCTATCACCCCGCCAGGTCTCTTCACCTGACCTCTTGCTCACATGATCGTTCAATTTCTCCTTCTGCTGAGCCGAAGCGGCTCTTTGATCCTCTCGAGAATCACTGTGCAAATTCCCGACCCAGTCCACAGGTCCTTCTTTACCCTCCATGGCCTTCAGCACTTGACCATGGTTATCCCCAACTCTGTATCGGGGTTCGGGGTTTCACGTTCCCCATTTTCGAGAGTCACTACCTTCTCCAACTCCCGATTTGAGATGCGCCCTCTTCTCCACGCGCTATCCCCTACCGGCCATACCCTGGTCCATACGACCACATACCATAAGACAACAGCCTTATCCCGTCGAGGCTACGGGGTTTGCGATGTCACGATGCAAACGCCTACGAGATTCTTGATATGTCGATCCCCGACTTCCTCCAGATGCCTGACACGCGTCTTGTCTGAGATCTATGGTTGTGATCTCTTCTCGCAGCTTTGGGGTTCAATAGGCCTCAAACCCTTAATCTCTAAACTCCCGATATGCTGACGAAGCTCAATCCTCTGCCACCTGTCTGCCGCTAACTTCTCCTGTACTCCACTCGCCGACTTTACTATGGCCCACACTGTCCTCCAGCTGTCGGGATATCTCTTCTCGCAATCTCACGATCCCCGTGGCCAAATTCTCGAGTCCTTTCTCGTGAGACTCCGATTGCCGATTTTCGATTGGCGACCTCTTGTCGATCCTCTCCCCGATGGCGCTGATTCGCTGCCATGCGTCCTCCCAAATAGACGGTCCCGATTATGTCAGGGTTTTCAACCTAGATTTCCCCGACGCCATGTTCACGGGAATGCCGATTTCCCGATGCGTCAAACGTCGATGGTGCTTGATTTTTGCCACGTGTCCTCTCCATATGGATGGTCCAGATCCTCGTCGGGATTTCACGGAGATTGATGTCCTGATTCTCACGACCTCGAGAACTTCGATTCTTTGATGGCCAATATCCCGACTCTCGCGCGATCCCTGCCACGTGTCCTCTGTAAATGGATGGCTCTAGATCCTGTCGGGATTTCTCCCCTGTTGTTCACGAAGGCTTAGCCTCCGTGCAACTTCCTACAGATCCGACGGCTGTCGGGTACCTACCCAGATCTGACGACCCATATCTGTTCTCCTTGTGCACTCTCCTCCTGCTGCTCCTTGGACTTGAAAACCAATGGCCCAGATTCTATCGATCGATCCAACAGCTGCTATGCTCCTCCCTGAGCTTCCTGCGTGCCTACTCCTGCACTTAACCTCTGCTCAACTTCTCCCGATCCAATGGCTGTCGGAATTTCCAAGTGAGATATGACGGCTGTCGGTGTCCTCGCTCTGTGCCCTTCCTGAGCTCCTTCTGGACGTGAACTCCTTAACGGTCCAAATCTCTTCTTCAGGTCGATATGACGACTGTCGTCGCTCCTCCTGAGTTGTTGCGCTTTCTTCCCAGACTTGGAATAATTTCACGTTCCCAAAGGCTTCGACCTTTGCGCTCTTCCTCCTCTGCGAACCCCTTGACTTGAGTCTCGCTACATGTGTGAGAACACTACCCTTCTTAATCTTCTGCCTTTGAATCCTCAAAGGATTCTCCCGCTTCCTGCACTCCTCGCAGAGTCTCCTTACGCACACGCTGGTGCTATCCCTTTTGAGCTTTCACAACCACTCAGACCCCTTGGGGGGTTTTGTCCTTCTTCTCCCTCATATGGAGAATGAAATGGATGCCCTCCTGGCTATCCTTCTGCTCAAGCCTCTTCTTGAGTACTTCTAGGTATTCAACAACCCAGTGGAGGCCCTTCAATGGACTCTCCCTTCACAACATAGAACTCAAAAAGTTCTTTCCTCTTTTGTTCTTGTCTGCACCCTTTCTCAACACCCTCCTGGCAGAGTATCTTCCCTTCCACAGAACGTTCAACAGTTATGTCCCTTCCTCCTGTGCACTCCTTGCACCGGCTCAATGCCCTTCTGGCAGAGCTTCTCAGAATCCTTAGTGATTCTGGTCTTCTCCGAACTCACAACAGAGTTCCTTCTCTGTGCACTCCTTGCACTTGTGCTCAATGCCCACCTGGCAGAGCTCTTACAAAACTCCTCGGAGCTTCTGTCTCCTTCAACTCTCAACAAAGTTCTTCCTCCAGCACCTCGTGCTTACGCTCAATGCCCACCTGGCAGAGCTCCACAGAACTTACAGAAAAGTTATGTCTGCAACTGTGTTTTAGCTACACAGCCTTGCCTCCAAGGTATTTAGCAACCTTGAGGTCTTCCTCTTGAGTTTTTGACTTCAGCCTCTGTGCCTCAGCACGTCTTTGTCTAAACCCGCAGTGTTCATAAATGCATCCTCAGTGCATCGGTATTCAGAGACCGCAATCCTCTGTCATACCCTCCTGAAATGAAACCTCAAATACCTTCAACCTGAAATAAAACACACTCCTACCGAATGCATCCACATAACATACATTCACAACATATACAAAGAACACACACAGACATGCATATAAGACAGACTAATGCAGGAAAAACTGCTCTGTTTATATTAATGGAAAATGCCTGTATTTACAAAGTGTTCTCGAGCTCTCTCTGGCTCTACAACTCAACACACTTATCTAACCCAAAATGAGATCTCAAGTCTCTTTTACCTCAGGGGCTCATCGAGCGCTTCCCTCCAGATTCACCTACTCTAATAAATTACATTCAATGGTTGTCTAGTCCAGCACCTGGATCTAGATCTCATCCGATCTTGGAATTAAAGACGATCCTATCTAATGCCTGCTCAAAGGCACGACTTTCCTGGCTCAACAACCTAAGCACATTAAATTTACAATCATTTCAAATTCAAATGAGGTTGCGCCTCCCTTTTAGCATATGAATGCATGCGCGCTGACGTGGTTGGCTGGCTGGCTGGCTGACATGGAGCGATGCTCCTGCATCAGGTTGAATGGGTGACTTTCCAACAAAATAAGGGAGAGACAATCAAGACTCCAGGTCTACTACAACCATTAGATATACCAAGTCAACATTGTGAAGAGGTTTAAGTGGATTTTATTATAGGTCCACCCAAGTCCAAAGAAAGGAATATCATCATGGTACTAATGGATCAACTCACAAAGTATTCCATTTTTTTCTCTCTTTCTCATCCTTTTAAATCGGGTGCAATAGCCACAATATTCACGGAAATAATTCAAAAGATACATGGAACCCCCAAGATTATTGTAATTGGTGAGAGGTCCAATTTTCATCGGAAAATTTTGGACTAAATTATTTCCTTGTTTGGCTACTTAATTGGTTCAAATATCCTCTTAACATCCTCAATCTGATGGGAAAATTGAGATTGTGAATAAATTTCTAGAAGGGTATCTTCATTGCTTTGCATCTGATAAACATACATAAGTGGTCAAGTGGTTTCTCTGAGCAGAATGGTGGTATAACACGTCCCTCCATACTTCATCAAAAACGTCCCCATTTATGGGAATTTATAGATATCACCCTCCATCCATCACATCACCCTTGAGAGGGAAAGAAAAGGTTCAAGCAATGGAGGACCACATAGAGCACCAACAAGAGGTTCTCAAACTATTGAAGGACAACTTGGTTACAACACAAAATAGGATGAAACAACAAGAATATCGACATCGCAACGAAAGGGAATTTGAAGTAGGGGAATGGGTATTTCTGAGGCTACAACCATACAGACAAATTTCCTTCAAGAAACAAAAAAAGGACAATAAATTGTCACCCAAGTATTATTATCCCTATAAGATGTTGTAGAGGATTGGAAGTATGGATTACAAATTGTAGTTACCTCCATCTTCACGTGTACATACAGTCTTCCATGTTTCTTTCTTAAAGAAGGTAACAAAATCCAATTTCAAACTATTTTACCAAAGATTAATGAAGAAGGTAAAATCATAATATAAACATAAACAATCCTTTAAGCAAGGTTTAAGAAGTTGTGAAATTGAGCAATTACTGAGTACCTCATCAAGTGGAAGAACCTACCAGTAGAAGAGGCAACATGGAAAGATGACTTCTGCATGGAGAAACATCTGAAACTAATCAAGTGTTGATGGAAACACTTGTTTGAAGGGTAGTTCCATGTGAATCCATAGATAAATCCCCATGTTAAGTATACAGTCCCATGTAAAGCCCTATATATTAATTTATCACCTTTATTTTGTTATATTAATTTTGTTGGCTAGACCCTTTAATTGTAATTGTGTCATTTGTCTCATATATATATATATATATATATATATATGGTTGGTTCAAAACATTTACCAAGGACACCTAGTTTTAGAATCATCTCATGTTGTATATTTGTTTTATTGTAAAAGGAGGTTTCCCCATCAAAGAGGCTCCACATTCATTCTTCTATCATTCTCAACGTGTGGAGTTACTTATCTTTCTCTTTTTATGTTATTTTTGTTGTTTGGTGAATAATATCATGGAATGAATTTCCATAAGGTGTAAACTCATCCATGTATATTTCTACAGTGTTATGGATGAGGTCTGAAAATATATTCGATATATCTCTTTGGAAAGTTGCAGGAGCATTGCAAAGGCCAAAGGGAAGGAACATGTAGGAAAATGTGCCCCAAGAACAAGTAAAAGTTGTTTTATCATAATCCTCATGGCGGATATGAATATGAATGTACCCACTAAACCCATCCAGGAAAGAGAAATACTTTTTGACTACTAAGACATTTAGTACTTGGTCAATGAAAGGTAGGGAAAAATGGTATTTTCTAGTGGCTTTGACGAGTTCTTTGTAATCCACACACACTCTCCATTTTCCATTTTCCTTAGGAAAAATAATCGAGGGTGAGACCCATTCACTATAAGAAATATGATAAATGAATCTTGCATCTAAGATTTTTTGTAGTTATGCTTTGACAATGTATTTTAAGGCAGAGTTCATTCTTCTCTGAGATTGTATAATGGGGAAAAAATCATCCTTTATGTAAATGTGATGTATATAAATGTTTGAATGAATTCCTTTTATGTCCTTTCAATACCATTCAAATGATATGGTATGATTTTTAAGGACGACCAACAATTTCTGCTCTTGGGAAGTAGTCAAGTTAGTGTTGATTTTCAGAGTTATTGAAAGACATATTTCCATTGTTTTAACTATTGTTTTTTAAATCTCAATAATTATTAAGTCCTACCATAAAACCTATTTCAAATTATCTAAGACTTCACGCTATTATTGTTGTTCATGCTCATAAAAACTTTCAATTTTACAGCAGTAAGGTACAAATTATGTATGAAGTTGGAGATGAAAGTACCATCATATGAGTTTTTCATGGCTAAGGTTGTTTTAATGCTAAGGAGAGGGTATATTGATGTCTAAAATATTTCCTCATTTTCTTCTTGTCCTACTTACATAGATATTTATTTTTCAATTTTTGTCTTGTCGGGGGGTAGAGGACAAGTTGCTTTTGAGATTGACCATTTGTAATGGTCATATTTCCTGCCCTACAACTAATATATGCATATTTGTTAGCTATCCAAGGTCTCCCTAAGATGAGGGGGTATCCATTCAGCTTATATTTTGTCTAAATCACTATGAAATATGTTGGATACTCCCATGAATCAATAGGAACCATTTCATTCTTTAGTACTCCCTCAGGATTTACAGTTGATATGTCGGCTAGATGGAGTATAGTAGGTGTGTGTCTTAACAATCCTTGAATATATAGTCTAAGCATAGTGTCCTTTTTCATGACATTATTGGATTCCCCTAGCATGAGGTTTTATAGTTGGCCTATCACACTGACTATAGGAGAATCCTTCTTCTTTCTTACAGGTTTCATAAGGAATTCTTCTTTGATGAATTTGTTGTAAAAAATTACATTCTTAATCGCTTGGAGGAGAGGAATTTTGACACAATTTTTTGAGTTCTCCCACGAGGTCATTTTGTGTAGGCCTACCAAAATATGGTAGAACTGGTTCATGGAAGGGTTGCTCTTGTGGTGAGGATTCCAATCTCTCATAGTTGACATCTCCTTTATTTGTATAGCGAGAGGAGGGGTTTTTAGTTCCTTGATTGATCTAATATTGATCTCTTGAATATCCATACAGTGGGATTTATATCCTATCTCATTATTATACACTTGTTGGGCATGCCTATTGTTTGGATTGGGAGTTGGTTGGGTAGGAAATTGTGGTTTTTTTGGTGGTTATTGATTAATGCTTGTGGAAGAAATATTTTGTTGAGGTGAAGGGGGGAAATGCTTGTTTTTGTTGGTTTGGAGGTATCCATCCTTATGTAGGGTTATTCCAATGATGGTTTTGCATTGGATGTTGGGATGTAAATGGTTGATAGGAGAGATTGAAATATTGAGGTTGATTTTGATATTGCCATTAATTTTTCACAGGACGGGTAGGTTAATTATGGGGATACCAAGGTTGAGTACACATTTGTGGGTTATATCCAACAAAGTATTGAGGATGAGTGTAAGGCATACCTAGTTGAAATGGCCTAGGAAACCCTTGTCTTATTTGATTGATGTAGCATAGTGGCTCCATATTATCCTCGATCCCCTAACAAGCAACCTTAAAACCTAGCAAGGAAGGAAATTTATTAGTTGCATGTAGCTCTTCACAAATTGCACAAACTTATACACTTTTGAGTGGGAATTCATTTCCAAGGTGTTTCTTTATGCATTTAGGAAAAAAATAGTTGGATCTCTTTTTTCTTCCTCTTGCTTTCTATTGCTTCTTATTTATTTGCAATGTATCCATCTGCATGGCTAATATATTCCCACAAAAATTTTAATTATTTCTTAGTAAGAGTTGTAGAGTTATATGATTGTGTTACCATACTTTTGTTATTCCTACCCTTCTTCCTTGTAGATATAGAATAGTTTTTGAATAATTTCTTGATTTATTCATACTCCAACTGGAAGATGTCTCCATTTGCAAGTAGATTCAAGGTATCGATGAGTTCCTCTCTTATCCCTTTGAGAAAGAGAAGTTTAAGTGATTTTTCATCCAATGTGAAACTATAATATCTTGTGTAATTGAGTTGGAACCTCTCCTCATAGTCTTCAAAGGATTAATTTTCTCCTTGGATCATCCTAAAGATATCATCTCTTGTGTTCCTAGAATTGCAATAGTCCATGTACTTGTCAATGAAGGTTTGTTTCATTTATTCCCAACTTTTGATATTGTTTACTTCTAGACTAATGAACCATATCAAGATTAATTCCTTTGATGTAGAGGGAAAGAGATTGATCTTTTGATAATCAAATGCATAATCAAAAGTCCTGCAAACAACTTCAAACTCAAAAAGGAAAGTGTCGAGGTCTTCTAACATAATTCCATGTAAATGAGGAAGAGAAAAATGATTGATCTTATTCATCTTGGTTTCTCCATTGGTTTCCCTAATAGATAATTCAAATATTTCAGATTGTTGGTCTCCATCCTCAACCATTGTATGGTGAGATGGAGATCCTCCTCCTTCTAAGAAATTTACAAAAAATCATGCTCCTACTTTGGGTAAGTCCCCAAATTCATCAATGATTTTTTGGATTTTTTTCTCACATTATACTTGATGTTGTTCTTGATTGGTTGTGCTTGCTTCAATAGTGTGAGTTCTTGATAAAAATATACCAAATCTATCTCTAGGTTAATGCATGCAATCTAATAAGTTTTTTAAATTGATGAAATGTGTGCATTTTTTAGCACCTCCCCGACAACGACACCAAAAAGTGATGTGCTAAAGAATTGCAATGGGAATGTTGAAATTCTCAGTTGTAACTTTAGATTGCCAACCTAGGAACATGCTACATTGATGAGGTATTTTGAATTATGTGTGCAATCTACATAAATACATCTATCTACTTGGGAAGGAAGCATGTTAACTCTAGGAATGAAAGGACTACTAAACAACATGAAGGTTGAAATGTAAAGAGGAAGAATCAAATGAAAGCTAGAAATGACATTATGTAAACTGAATAAATTGAAAGAGCTGCAAAATAGAGTTGAAAGCACCTAGTGATAAAGGGACTAATCCTACTTAACTTTACATGTTGTAAAGTTGAAATAATTTTTTCAAACCAAAGTAATCTAAATAAATTGTTGTATTGTAATACTGAAAGGAAATCACTATAAAACATAGATAATTCTACTCAAATTGACCAACTGTAAAGTTGAATCAAAGCTATTGAAAAATAGAGTTATATTTATTCAATATGACATGCTACAAATATAAAGTAAAATGAATGCAAAATAGAGTTAATAGTACCTCCTTATCAATGGCATAAAACAATTAAGTTTTCTTGAAATTATATGTTGGAAACTACTACATGAAATGAAGATTACTTGCAAGAAATGATGCATAATAGAAAATAGTGACAAGATGAACTAAAGAAAGTTGAAAGAAAGTAAAAATAACAACACACAAAGGTTGCTTTCTCAACCTCAAGTGGGCGCTACCCAAGGCTTTTACAAGGAACCTATAAAAACTACCAAAAGAAAGAAATATGAAAATAACTTTCTATACTAAGATATAAATCCATAACAACAATTCATCCTCCATGAGTTTGAATCCAATAGCTCCTAATAGAGTTCCTAATTCTCAAAATAGAAAGACTAAACTAAGTCTAACTCCTTTCTCTTGTTTATTAATAAATACTTCTTTAATCACCCCTTCAATCGGTTCTTGATTGAAGGGCTCTTGTCCTCAAGATCCTTATAATCATGGTCTTATGTTTTAGGGGTTAAATCCCCCTCTAGATCGATCTCCCTCAATCAAATATTCGAATTGAGATGGTGTTATATTTGGTATCTTAGGTCATTGAAGGCTTGGCATGCCTTGGAGATCGAAGAGGGAACATAATCCCCTCTTTATCTCATATGTATGTTGGTGAAGAATCCCCTTGAAATTTGAACTGCTTGAGCAATGGGTTAGTAGAACTTTAGACATGAATGAATTTATCAAAATCACAAATAAATTAAGATACATTACACATCTCAATCATACAATCATTTCATTAATAGAAAATGGAAAATGCACAAATCCCAATATATTTGTATTATTCATAGTCAAAATAGGTCTTTTGGGATACAAAGAAGGTCACAATATCTCCAAAATGGACCTCAAAATGCATCAATTGGGAGGCTCATCGGTTCCATTCTTCTTGTATTTTTTATTGTTCCATAGTTGAGAAGAGCATCTGGGAATGGCATATTGAAGCAAAACAGAGGAACTAGAAGATATTGAAGTATCCATATCCATCACAATGTCCATGGAAAATCTATAGTGAGTGCCCCTTTCTTTGTATTTGCATTTCATAATTAAGAAGAAAAGAGCAGAGCATAGGCCTCACTTTCAAGTTGGGTTTTTCCTATATTGGGTTTTCCCAAGGTACATCTTGTGTTCCTTATGTGAATGGTGTGTTATTTGCTTAACTTATTTCATTTTAGTGTCAATTTATTCCAGTGTTTCATGCATTCAACTAGTAACATTAATATCTAAATCTAAAGTAAAACACCGCATAATAAGGAATTTTGTAATATTGTAAGATCTCTTGCGATGAAGTGGTCTAGTGGAATACCCATGGTAATTTACATATCATCACAAATACAAATAATCCCTGTGATTATGATTCTAGCCTAAATCATTAATTCACACTATTATAAAGGTAATACAATCCATCATTTGTTCTATTGATACAACTAATGATTTTCCTAAGTTAGTGCATAAGAGTAATCATTGTTTACCTCGCAATGAAATTTTTTAGAGGGACCCACTAGCATTTAAATACTTGGATTTCTATGAGGAGTAGATAAAAGTATTCTTTCTTTTTTATTCATAATTTAGTAGTTTTTAACAGAGATTCATGGCTTTGCCTAATGTGTTGTCATTTGTTGAGGCTTCAATTATCTTTAAGTCCTCAGACTTGCCCCCCCCTCGATTTTATTTTCTATGTCATGAGATTCATCATTAAGTTTCACCTTTCTTGATTTACCTTCCTTTTAATGCTATGATGAATCCTTTGATGTTTGGAGGTTATGAATTGATGAGTGCCTTATGAATTGCATGTACATTGTATGTATGGATGAGAATACTAATTGATTATGTTTTGCCTTATGCTCTTGAATGTATTATTTTGGCACTTTGCATCAAGCTATTGTGACTTGTTTGATCTCATTTTAATTGTAGTGTTATTTTCCCTTGGATGACGATTATTATTTAATGATTTCTACATGAACTGGTTTTAGTGTGATGCAGGGGAATCCCAAGCCAAGTAAACTATATTGCATGAATTAATTCATAGGTAGGTGAAAAATCCTTATAAGAACTTCCAAATGGAATTTTACGATATGAGCATGTCTATTTTGCCTTAAGCATGCATTTTAATACTCAAGTGTGCATTTCTTGAATTGTTGAAATAATGGCAATTTTGTGTTTGATCATGGATTTAGATGTTTTTGTGTAGAAATAAATGAATAAATAATAACAAATTCCAAATATTGGTTTGGATCCATAACATGGCTTCAGTTTTCATTTTAGTATTCACTATGTGTTTTCTAGAAATGTCAGAAAACAATGCCAAAGGGCAGTTTTGTAGGTCAATTGTGTGCATTTGGAGAAGAATCAAGGAAATCTAAGACATGGGTTTTATGAATAGAATGGAAAAATAATGACCAAAGAGGATGATTATTATATCATGCATAAAGGATATTTTTTGTGCAGTTTGGTAAGGCCTCTCAGACTTTTTCAGACACTGAGTAAAACAATGGCATATCTGAGTATTTTTGCAAAACAATAAATTTTAAGGTTCAAATTGGAAATCTAGAAATGTAGGAAGGGAATGATAAAACACACACTCTCCAACTTGAATCACTCAAATTGGAGTTGAAATGAACCTTGGGCATGCTTTTTAGTGAAGGAAATTTGTGTTAAAATGTAGATGTTGCCAACTTAATAGATTTTCTATAGGCAAATGGAGAAGAATTTGAAAATTTTGAGATATGGGTTTTGTCGCCAAGGAAAAAATGTATAAACAATAGTTAAATTTCTCAAAAATACACTTGTCTGTATTTTTGCATGCATTTTTTTTAATCCCTTTCATGCAAATTTGTAATCTATTTATAATAACGAGATTGAAATTTTGAGCAATTAATGCATATTTGGCATAGTGATGTGCATTTTAAGCATGAAGGGACATAGGGTCAATATGTTGAAGTATTCAATGTGACCATAAACACTTCATTTATAAATGAGGTCGTTAGCAAGGTTGCATCAAGGGATTGATGGATTTTAGCCTTGAACCCTCAATGGGAAGATTGGCGTATAGAGGGGCAATATGAAAGAAAGGTTTTGATTATGAGCATAAAGCTATCATCTAGAACCTCATCTAAAAATTTTGGACTCATTCCTTATCATTGAAGGTTTCCTAGTCAAGTTTTGAAGCAAAACAATGAATTTTATAGCATTATCCCTCTCACTGCATTTAGCATCTGGGTGAGATGTATACCATAAAAAATTGGTTTCATGTACTATGATTTTAGAGATGTCAGTAAGTTAGATTGAAAAGTACATAATGAAAGTGAGGGTCACACAGAGAGTTATCAATTTCAATGAAGCAATGTTCCAAACAAGAGTTGGAATTTTTCCTTTGAGGTTTGTTTGTGTGCAGTTTTGGGATCTGGTTGAATTGAATATGGGAACCCTGGAAGAGGCTAGATATATGTTTTCGGGGTCTATGATCGTAATGCAATTAATGGATGTTGATTCCAAGTCCCACAAATACGAAAATGCACAATAAAAACAGTGTATTTTCAAAGAGGTGAGGCCATTTTGACTTCCCAAATTATGAAGGGCATCGATCTAAAGGTGAAATGGGGCATTGACCACTTGTTGGAAATAAAATCATCTCATATACTTCCTACATGTGACAGTTTTATGATCCAAGGACAGTTAAGTGATTTATAAGATTTTGAAGCCTAAAAACCATGGTGATCCACCAATGTTCATTTTAATTATTTTTTAATCCTTTGACAAGCAATATCTTGGTTAATTTTGACTCCACACTTGAGCATGAGGTTGGGATGAATGTAGGGCCTTAGGGACGATATTTTTTGTCTTATTTTGGCTCATAGAATATTATGAAGGTAATCGAATTTTGGTTACCTGCCATGGTTTCCAATGAACTAAAGGACCCTTGCAACAACATAATAGCTCTCTGGACTCAACAATATGCATATGGAGGATAAATGTGTCTTCTAATTGAAGGAGTGATTGTGGAGGGAAAGGAGGTGTGAATAAGCTTTTACATTTTGACGAATCAATCCATTCCCATGTGCATTTCTACTTCAACTATATGCTTTAGATTTAATTTTCTAAATCATGAGTTGCTAAGAGAAGATTGATGGACAAGGTAAATGAGTCATTGTCTATTGTTTCTAATTTATCGTGGATGAGCTCCCTCTTCATCTCTTGGTTGTATATGAGAATTTATCCATTGTTCTCCACGTTTTCTTGTAGATGCATGGTTGTTTAGAACCATTTCAACCAATAAACACCATTAGAGGTTACCAGGGACAACTACACACTGATTCTAGCATGTGGATAATGCATTTTCTCTCATAATTGTCTTTGTAGCTCTTTATCACATGTTTGGATTCC
>SNQJ01S0147794.1:26783-45154 GCA_010110895.2 Picea sitchensis
ATGATCCTCCATTCACGCAGTCAAGTTATATAAATTTTCAATGTCATTCCCTCATGTTGACTCTATGTATCTATTTCCTTCTAATGGGTCCAATGGTGCAGTAAATTTCAAATATCCTAATTCAAATATCATCTCCCTCCTCTTCAAGTTGATGATCACCTAGTTATCGAAATCCCATTCTAGTTCGATCAGTGTTGGATATGGTTTATTGTCTTCCATGATCTCAATAACTTCAAAGTCTGCGATGCTGTGCACCCCATCTATGTTCACAGGTAATCTTGTCAAACACCCACTCATGATATTTTGTGCTAATTCACAAGCCTTAACTGAACAAGAGACCATACTAGCTTGGGTTTTCCCACCATCTCCTATGTCTACTTTGGTAAAAAATTCACTTCATATCCCAAGTCTAAGATGACATTATCCACATCATACTCCTCAATATGTGCATTGAATCTGAATTCTACATTGGTTCTCTTCCTGCACAGTACTTGATTTACCATCCTTTGTGTGGAAGGAGTTTCCCTTCCTCTTGTACAATGATTAATCATGTCATATAGTGTACTCAGTGGATTTTCATCCTTCATTATCTCTACATAACTCCTCAATAATTATGTTAGTGTGCTTACCTTTCCAATTGGATTCTTTTTCAAAATGTGATCTTCTATATGAGGTGCAGATGATGTTGATTCTCCCCAATCCTATCCAAGTACTTATTTTATTTCTTTTTGATATGTCTCCCTTTACTAATGAGGATCAAAAGTTGGTGTAGGCCCTGCACTGACTTCCTTACCCATTGCTCAATATTCTTTCCTTGATTCATTATATCAACCCCTGTTCTAGCTCCTATGCGCGTAACAACTAATGCTTTTGGTCCTTCGTTGTGTCTTTTAGCTGATATCTTCTGCACATATTGATTCAGATTCTAGTTCTAGTTTCCTCTGCCCTTCCACTTCACAACTAGTTGGGGACAATCTTTTGTCGAGTGGTCTGGTGCTCTATAATATGTGCACATCGTACACATAAAATTATGGCTTGTCATGTAGGCGTAATACTTTGCAACTTCATATACCATACTAGCACACGACCTCTAACTGTTGTCGCTAACTGCGAAATCTTCACAACCTCATATTGTACATTCTTAGCTGCCCAAATTGTTTCACAGAAAAAGAAATGTTGTTATGGATCCTCTAATCCCACTCCTTGGAACTAAGGAAGTCTAAGAGTATTATCTACCCCTGCCATGTTGGTTTGTGCATTCCCTTCTCTTAGTGATGTTGGTTGACTCTGAATCTGACTCTGACTCTACGCACTACTTCCACTATTCTGACTACTACTACTTTTTCCTCCTTGGCTAACTATGATGGATTTTAACAACTCTTCAACTATTATCTCTGATTGTGGTGATGCACATGGGGTCATGGATTTGAAACATGATCCTGTCTGAGTAGGACATATTGGTTCTTCTATTATTGGAATGGACTTAGTCTCCTCTTATTCGTCTCCTATATATGGTATCTCCACAATTTAGGCTAGTGCGCAAGGCTCCCTCCCCTCTGGGTCACTATGCGGATATCCTTTCTCAGCCCCAGTATTTTTCCTCGTGTACCTCTTTCCACTGCACAACTCTCAAAACTCATATTGTTCCTTTGTTATACTATCTTATTGCATCATTAGTCCCTCCCTTCCTTTTTGACCACTTTCTTCATTCTCTCATATGATCCTCTTATCATCCTCCATCTCCCCCATGTGTGTGAACCCCTTTTGCGATTGAATTCCATGATCATCACTTGATTTTCACACAATAACATATTTATACATGTACCTAATTATTTCAAGAACCTCTTGCATAGACCTTTGAAAAGTCCCTGTTATAACCCTAATTTGCACCAGACATGCTTACCTGGCATCAGGCCATCTTAGATTCCTTCTTTTCGAAAACACTACTGAACAACTCTGCTTAAAAACCCCTTTTATAAATGCCCACACACCCTGCTCCATTACTGGATGCGTGTACACTCTAGCTGACCCAAGACAGGCCGTGTGTACCTACAAAAGCACGGAAAAAGGAAAGTTGCTGACGGAACACACAACTTTGGGTAAGTTAACTAAACCTTTTGGCCATGCATGGTCGGTCACTCGACCAAATAACTAGCTTCTTCTAGCCTATAAAAGAAGGGTTAGGGGTCCCATTTGAAAGGAGGAGAATCATAGTAAATAAACTATACCCGATTGAGCATTCCCTTTGTCCCAACCTTTAGCCATCCTTGTGCAAAGAGAAGTATAGAGAAAAGAAGTTGGAAGAAAGTGGAAGAAGAGCCCAGGACCAGGATTGAGGAGTAGTAACTGAATTTATCATTGTAAGGTATCATTGTGAAGTTAATAAAATAATTGCTTTTCCCATCCCGCCATATGAGATTGTCATTATTGGAATATTGATTGTATGATTGATTAAATATCTAACCTGTTAGTTCATAGATCAAATGCATGTGGAGTTATTTGTTTTTCTTTGATGAATGCAGGTCAACATTGGGAGGAGAGTTGCAGTCAAAGAAGGAACAAGCGCAAAAAAAGGGATCGACATCAAAGACGAAGAATAAGGTACGCCAACTTAATCTCTTGAGCCTTGTATTTACATATGAGTAATGGGGGTCTAGGCATGGGATGATGGTAAAAAGTAAGAATCTTTAGGTCATTTTTGTATGCATGATAAAACCTTTAGTGCTAGTTCGTAGGAGGGATTTCCCACCCACAACAGAATTGGCGACCATACTGGGGATCTCTAGGGTTTCTGGGAATACTTTTCTTGGGTATTTTTAAAAACTAGTTTCATTCCTTATTTTTAAAGTTTCTGCAAAAGTCTGAGCTAACGGAGATTCTGGTCTTCCATACCAGTTATCTTTGTTTCTTTTCTTGAATGCATTTTTTTTTCTTTTTCGAGACCCACAGAGGTACACTCGACCTGTATAAGGTCTACACGGGTGTGCCCACACCCTACCTTTTCACAGCCCACATGTACATGCTAGCTGAGGAAGTGTCAGTCACGTGTATGATTCCATAAAATTTCTTTTAGAGAGGCAGTCATCCTCTTCCATGTCTGAAATAGTCCTTCTTAGGGGTTTTCTGGAACTCTTTCTAGTCTTTGTTGTTTGTAGTCTACAGATTAGGTTTCACCTCAAATTGGTTTGTTCTATGAAGTTTTCCTTGAATTGTTTTCTTTTTTTTGTTAAAGTAAGTGTCTGAGTCTTCAAGAGATCCTGGTTCTCAGTACCAATAGTCTCTTCCTCGGTTGGATTGCTTGTCCTTTCATTTGTCTTTGAGTTTCAGATATACATGTAGACTATATAAGGCTAGCACACGTGTACACGTGCTCTGACTTTACATAGCTGGCATGCACACGCTTGTTGTTGAACTGTCAACAATGTGCTTGTGGAGAAATTTTTTTTTGAAGGTGAGCCAGTCATCCTTTCCTTTGACAAGAGTTATACCTCTCAGGTTTTTGGGTCTCTGTCATAGTGGTCAGTAACTTACATTTGATCACAACAATAGCTTTCTTTTTCATTAAGAAGTTTTCCTCAAATTTGTTTTTTTTATAGGGATTTTAGACAAGTTTGAGAGTCCAGTTTTAATTTGCTTGTGTGTGATTTTTAAAGTGACTCTTTGCGATCTGCGCTTAGGCCAGAAGTTTTCTTTGTTTTTACTTGTTGATATTTTTCCTTTTTGCTTTGTGAGCATTCAGATAAAGAAAAAATCTTTTATTTCTTTGTTTGGTTAAATAGTGTTGTTTTTCATTAGTAACTAGGGAAAGTCTTTGCTTTCATAAGTTCTTGATGGTTTACTTAGATCATAAATAGCTCGTAGTCAAGTGAAATCCTTCTTTGAGTTTGTTGTTCAGAGATCTTAGAAAAGTTTTAGTTTGAAAAGTTGTTTAAGATTTGAGTGAAGTGAAGTTATTTTGTTTCCAGCTTTCTGTTTATTTTTCTTTCGTCTTTCAAACATCACTAGTTTCACTTTCATAACCTTTGACATAAGACAAGCCATAAAAATTAACGCTAAATCTAAAATTCATTAGACTTTTTATGTTTGTCGGGTCAACCAACTAGTTTAGGGCTAGGGCCTTGAATTAGGTTGGAGAGGAAACTCTTCAAGGCCATTAAATCAAACATTGGAGTCTGAGTTAGGGAGTGTCAAAGTACAGTATCGTGAAATTTATCCGAGACCCCCCTCTAACACAGGGGCTAAGATCGCGTGTGGAAAGGTAGCGAAGATAACCCCTCCAAAGATGGACCAATTGTAGTGGAGAACACATATAGAGGGCTTGTCTTGGGAATTCGTCGTTTGCATTTGCCACAGAGCTTCGTGGGTCTCAAATCCGTTGAAGGTCCTCAGTTGTCTTCCAGACCACTTGCCTTCGATACCCTTGACAGGTTTTAGGCTTGATACCCTACTCATTGTGGTCTACCTGACTTTCGACTGTACCCACCTGGTGACTGTTCGCGCGCTGGCAACCTAGTTGCCTATCTTTTTAGAGACATACACAGGTGACTGTGGATGTATACTGCGATACCTAGGACAAACATCAGGCCACACTTTGCAGAGTATACCCATAGGGTGCTTCCGTGTTTGATTTTCACTTGCACTGGTAAGTTTCTCTAGTGTTGGTTGTTGTAATTGTTCTTCCAACTAGTTTAGTGTTTGCTTGTTTTATCTTGGAGGGACCTTTTTATTGTGTGTTTTTTTTGAACGAATAGAAACCCCTAGTGTCTATTTGATCTTCTCACACAGTGGAAGATCATGAGCTTCACCAGTCACAAAGGCTTATAGGCCTATCACCGGTTACACTGGAGCCACCTCCGCCACCACTAAGGCGAAAGCTAGACCAACAAGGGTCTTTTGAAGCGATCGGGTCACAAGAAATTGTACCCAACCAACATCCGGAGGAAACGACCGTTTTAGACTTGGGAGAGAAAGATCTTGGTCCATCCAAAACTCCAACCACTGATATTTCAGGACCCATCATTGTACTGATTCACCCTTATGAGTGTCAGACAGTGTTGAACACAACAATGGAAATGAATGCTGTCACTTATTCTAGGAATTCTTCAATTCCCGCTACGGTTGTCACCACAGGGGATTTTCCACCTCCTAACCCACCGTCATCGGTCCGAGCCACCATGGTATTGACCGCCTCTACCTCAAACAATGGTCCAATCCCGTCTATGGTGGAGACCACAACTCCTTTCACACCGAGTGCTACAGGCCCTCCATTCTCATACGGGATGCCTAGCTCAGGTACAAGTCCTGTACTTTCCTACTGCACTTCACAGACTTTAGGTCTGGGGGCAGGTAGCTCTAACACTCCTCTGCAAGGCCACATGGGGGGCACTTCATCTCCTTTTAATGATTTCCCTTATGGGGGAGGTCATATACCTCCTTCATCCCCTTCACTCAATGACACTCACTAGCAATCCCTTGGGCCACCCACACACCATAGTTTATTTGGAGTAGGGATTCAAGGACCACCTTCTCATAATATGTTGGTAGGTTCGACATTGTTTTCTTTTTTCAGTGCATTTGGTCACAACGCTTTCTCGTCAGTTGCTTTCCCGACTGGGGGCAATCCCAGTTGCGGACAACCTATTCCTATGCAGGGTACCATTCTTGCATAGGGGGAAAACCCAGGAGCGTCTTCCACATCAGGGCCTTGGAATTCTTGGCAGGGATTAGTTCCCTCATCAGGAATGCCAATATGGGGAAATTCTTTTCACAAGAAATGGAACATTGAACAAGGTACTATGCCTATCCCCATGGGATCGGCATGAGGAAACCCTTCCCAAAGTCCTCTGAATGTAATGCACGCCCAACCATCTATGTCCTATTTTGGGAATCAGTCGATGATGTCTCCTCACACAAAGAACCCGTACATTGGTCATGGCCATGGCTTTTACCAGAACCCAGACCAACAATCAAACTTTTCCTGGAAACCTAGTGCCAGTCAAACTCCAGGTCCATTTTTCCATGGTTATCACCAACAACCCAAACTACCTTTCCTAGCAACCTTGCATTTTCAAGACTTGACAAGGTTGTTGAATGAACCTATCTATCATGATCCACGTTGGCCCCCTATGCTGACGAAGTTTCCTTCGGAAATACCAAAGTTCGAGACCAAGCCTAATGAATATCCAAGAGATCATGTGACCACCTTCCATCTTTGGTGCTCATCTAACTCATTGNCAACGTACTCTCATTGGGAGTGTCGCAAAATGGTACATTGAGCTCGACCGCTCAAGATACTCTTCCTTCGGTGAATTGGCAATGGCTTTCCTAAACCATTTCCAATTACCTGTGAGATACGATGTTGGCACAGAATTGCTGGCCAATTTCACACAGACAAAAGAAGACCATATCTCTGATCACATCTGAGAATGGAGACACCGTAAGAGTTTAATTAAGGTGCCAGTCCCACCAACATTCCTGCTTGAGTGGTTCCTTACGTATTTGGTCCCACAGTTATCCAAAGACGTCGCGACGTCGGGAGTGTTTTCCGAAGAAGACACCATCATGAGAGCTCAACAACTTGAGCTAATCTATTCTCAGTCTGATTTATTATATGAGATCTTGCCAAATGCACCACGCTCAATACTTGATAAAACCAGACAGAGAGCTGGACCACATGCTGATGGTATTGTTGGTTCAACACAAACAAAGCCCGCTGAGAAACCGATGAAGCAATTGCAATAATTGTCTATGCTACACACAACGACCAACCAAACTACTGTTTTGGCTGCTCCCCCTACCCAAACGTTGGATGTACACACAGTGCAATCGACAAATCCAAAGGCCACCCAGCAACCTAAAGGGAAGAAAAAACAACAAAAGAAGGGTAAGGGGGATAAGAAACCCACTAATAATGTTGGCGGGGGAAACACTGAGAAACAGAAGGCGAGGTATCCATGCAACCTATGCACGGAAGACCACTCGACCCAGCAATGTCCTCGGCTTCCAGAGGCCTAAAAGTTTGTTACATAACAACAGCCTGCCATGTTAACCAATCCATTTCAACATGGGAAAAACCTAACCCAAGCCTCTACAAGCGCGGAAGGGGGCAGTCAAGGAACCTCTCCGTCTTTGAACAATCTCGCATCCGCGAATGTGTATATGATGAAGGGTGATGCTTTTATATCGACTATATCGCATGAATACAATAAACCAAACACTTATGAGAAGGGAAACGAAGTCGAACTCCCATCTCTTCCTCTCCAGATCGAGAAAACTTTGGGCGAAACAATGACACACATCCCAAAAGGTGCGTTCAAGAAAGATTCTCACAACCCAAATGCAAGGACGACCCAGAACTATTCTATGGTGGAGGATTTGTCTCAAATCCCTTGTGCGATATTCGCTCTGGAGGTCCTCCAAAGATTCCCTTCCCAGAGGAAAGATTTGTTAGTCGCTTTAGGATCTATTGAGACTTGTAATCCGGGTACAATCATGCTGGATACAACCGACTTAAAACCTCATCTGCCTTACCACGTAGCATTTCAGATAGTAGTGGCTCATCTCATGAAAACTTTTACTCAAAACATTTTTCGTACGATGGTTGATGAGGGTGCCTCGACATGCATTATGTCATTGGCATGTTGGTAGGCCATTGGCCAACCCGTTTTGTCTCCGTCACCTACTCTTCTCACTTCTTTCGATGGTCATTCGTTCCGACCACATGGTATCATTCCCTCTTTCCCCATGTAGTTAGGACGGAAGACCATGTGCGTTGAGGTAGAAGTAGTTGATGCATCCATCGACTACAATATTTTGTTAGGAAGGAGTTAGACTTATTCCATGAAAGCAGTGGTTGCTACAGTTTTCCGGGTCTTGTTGTTTCCACACGAGGAGTGGATTGTGACCATTGATAAATTGTCTTTCTCCAGAACCGATCCTTCATTGGGGGTATCCGCGGTCCCAATGATTTATAATCCCCAACCGGGTGTAGTCAAAGTACGGGTTGGTTTGTGCCCATATTTGATGGGTACCTTCAATTACCCGCCCCCTCAAGGCGATGTCAAGTTCATATCCGACCACCATAAGGTTGAGATTTTCCAAGTTTCATCATTTCGCACGACTTACTTCAATGATCCGTGGATACTTCCTTCCACATCGGCCACGATGGAAGGGACAGGGCACCTTGACATGTCCATGCCCTTGTCCACAAGCAAAGTAGCGTACTCTTTAGTTCAGCAAGCTTCAGCTGATACAAATCCAACTCCTGCACAAGAGTTAGATCCGCTTCTAGAGCCTATTTGGGATCAAGGCTCTCTCGTTGACACTGATTCATTAGAATTATTCTTGCCTTCCGACGAAGCAATAATTGAAGTAATGACTAGTCTAGACAAACCCTAGGAAGATCTCCATCACAAATCATACTTCCTCCCAGAGTTAAGCATAATCAAAGCCGGAGAATTCACCTTGACTATGACTGGAGATAGGTCTTGTCCAATTAATCCCTTAGCTACACATGAGGTTTATGCCGAAGGTAATATGGAAACTATCTCTAAAACCATACCGATTAATATATCCAGAACCCCTGGCGTCGTGGAGAATTTTTTCATCGGAGCTGATTGTTCCCCCGGAGAGATTCAAATCTACACAGATCTATTTAAAGAATTCCGTGACGTTTTTGCCTGGTCTTACGAGGAAATTCCAGGCATCGATCCAAAAATATTCGAACATGAAATCACAACTTATCCAGATGCCAAGCCTATTCAGTGGAAGCTTCATCCAGTTAATCCCAGGAAAGAAGCAACCATTAAGGTTGAAGTTGAGAAACTGCTAAAAGCCGTTTTTATCTATCCTATCCATTTGACCCAATGGGTGTCAAATCCTGTGCCGGTCAATAAAAAACAGGGCACGATTCGTGTATATACGGAATTATGTGATTTGAACAAGGCCTATCCAAAAGATAATTTTCCCACACCATTCATCGATCAGATAATTGATGAATGTGCAGGTTGTGAGGTCTTCTCTTTCATGGATGGTTTTTTGGGGTATAATCAAATACAAATAAAACCCGAAGACCAACACAAAACGGCATTCATTTTTCCATGGGGTACATTCACGTATCATAAGATTCCCTTTGGTCTCAAAAATGCTGGAGCGACCTTTCAATGAACCATGTATTTTTCTTTCCATGATCTCAAGCATATAGTCGAGGCCTATTTAGATGATTTAGCATCTCTATCTCGCAAAAGAATGGATCATCCCACACACCTCCGACTTATCTTTGAGTGATGTCGCTACTTCCGGATTCACTTGAACCCAAACAAGTGCAACTTTTGCGTAACATCAGGACATTTGTTAGGTTTCATAGTGTCAACAACAGGGATCATGGTCGATCCTCTCAAGGTTGAGGCAATAATTCAGTTGCCTCCCCCACGCACAATCCTTCAACTTTAGAGTCTACAAGGCAAGGCTAATTTTTTAAGGCGTTTCATCACCAACTATGTCGAGATCACAAAGGGATTTATGCGCTTACTCAAGAAAGACATTCATTTTTATTGGGACGATGCCACTCAACTCTCTTTCGAAGCATTGAAACATGCCCTCACAACTGCCCCTCTGCTTCGGCCACCTAACTCTAACAAATATTTCTTATTATACCTAGTTGCAGCAGAGTCAACCATCGGCAAGGTCTTAGTTCAGGAAGATCATTTGTTCTCAGAATATGTGATCTATTACCTGAGCCAAGGCCTAGTCAGACCGGAACTCAATTATTCTCATATCGAAAAACTTGCATTGTCAGCAGTCCATGTTGTTCAACGGTTCTGTCATAATGTTTTGTTTCGCAAGACCACCGTCATCACTATTGTGAATCCGTTTCAATACGTGTTGACATGACAGGTAATAGGCAGAAAGATCAGTAGATGGATAACCGTCCTCCAGGAATTCGACTTAGATTTCGTTTCAGCGAAATCCAAAAAGTCACTGATCTTCGCAGAACTTATTTCGGAACTTTCGGTTGAGTCAGGTGATGTTATTCCCGAAGAGTCACCTATCAGAGGAGATATGTTTTTGATCGCATATTTGGATCCCTCATACGGAGATATACTTGTCTATCTCCAGACTTTGAAGTGCCCCACCTCTTCTTCTCATGATGAGCGTCTCCGTATATGCCATCATGCTAAGAATTATCTTATACTCGACGATACGTTGTATTAGAGAGGTCTAGACTACATCCTGCGTTGATGCCTCACTCACGAAGAAGAAGTTATCGTGCTTAACGATTTCCATACTGGATCATGTGGCGGTCACTTGTCTGGGTTGGAAACAACCCAAAAGATTTTACGAGCAGGTTACTTCTGGCTGACACTAATCAAATATTGTATCAAATCGGTCAAGAAGTGCCACCTGTGTCAGATCTTTTCTCGGAAGATGAGGGCACATCCCTCTCCCATGTTTCCTATTATCACAGTTGGTCCTTTCACCAAGTGGGGGATTGATTACACTACATGCAACCCTCCTTCAGCTAGGGGGCATCGTTATATTATTGTATCCGTAGACTACTTCACGAAGTGGGTCGAAGCTATGCCAACGTTTAAAGATGATGGGGAGACTGCAACTCTCTTTTTATTCGACCAGATAATAACAAGTTTCGATGCCCTGAGATAGATTGTCACTGACCATGGAAGTCACTTTCAGAACCAGATGATGATTGAGTTAACATCAAAGCTTGGATTGCGGAAAGAACATTCGTCACCCTACTATCCCCAAGAAAATGGTCAGGTGGAAGCTGTAAATAAATCTCTTAAGACCATCCTACAACGAACGATCAACTCAGCCAAGTCAAATTGGAATTTGATGTTATACTCAACATTATGGGCTTACAGAATGTTTGTTAAGACTCTAACCAGTTTCTCACCTTTTCAACTCGTTTACAGGCTGGAAGTAGTATTTCCTATCGAATGTCAAATCCTGTCCCTAAAGTTGGAAGTACAATTATTGCCAGACCCTTCTCCACTTGAAGAATAGTTATTATACCTTGAGCGGCTCAATGAGAATTTTCATGATGTGTCCCTAGCGAACGAGGCTCATAAACATAAGGTCAAGTGTCAGTATGATCGGTTCGTTCGTCCTTGGATTTTCTCTGAAGGCGACCTCATCCTGGTCTATGACCAAGATAAGGACCCCATGGGGGAAGGAAAATTCAAACCCATGTGGTTCAGACCTTTCATCATAAAAGAGGTTCTAAAAAAGGGTTCTTATCATCTGGTCAACTTTGATGGAAATGATTTGGCGGAGCCTAGAAATGGGCTCTACCTCAAGAAGTATTACTCATAGGTAGGTCACCTTGGGTAACTTTTTACAACATATGTATAGTCTTTGTACTATTACTTTCTAGTTTCTTTTAGTATTATGGACGTGTCATTTTTTATGTTATCTTATGTCACTGTGGAAGATATCAAATGAATCATAGGTGTTCATTGGGTACGCAGATGGTGCTAGCCGGCTCACTCGGAGGCTTGCCTCCACAACTTGGGTAATTTTTACACTTCGAGGCCATTTATTATCTTCCGGAGGTATATGCTTAGGTGACACCACAAACAATGTCGTCGAGTACAATGCAGTTATTGAGTTTCTTCGTGATGCCCTGTCATTTGGTATCTCTCATCTTCGAGTCTATTTATATGCTCAGTTGGTTGTGTCTCAGTTAAATAGATTCTACCGTGTTCATGATCCGACTTTACACCGACGATTCTTTAGGGTACGTCTCTTAGAATGAAGCTTTGATTATATTACATATTTTCATGTTCTTAGGAGATTAAGCCAAGTTACAGATACTCTAGCTAATTAAATTTAATACTGGAATCTCACACACATATAAAAATACATACACATAAACATGTAAAATACATTTTTAAAGGAAAATATGATCCATAAGACACAAAAAGACATAAAATTCCATATATAATATCATAATCATCAGAGTACATAGGTGGACGCAAGCTCCTCAAAAATATGACCAATAACGAGTCATGGGGCTTATTCCCTCAAAAAATATATACAATTAGTGCTCTCGACATGTGCAAAGTCTAGACTAACTAAGGTCAGGGTCTGTGGGCCCTGTTGTAATGATCAAGAACGTTTGCCAAACGCTAAAACAGTCGGACCCACGTCTGTGGTGCCCCCACTACATGAGGCTGCATAGATGGTGGAAGATCCTCAATCTCTTCTATAGGGACTATGTGGGTGAGCGAGGTAAGGTTTCCCTCGAATCGTCTCAAAGCCCTCTCAGCCTCATCGTTTGGAAGCTCTCCTGCTACTGCTTGTCCCCCTGCGGTGGAAGGTGTGGCCCCTGGCCAAGGTCGACGCTTGTTCTTAGCATAATTCGTAGTTTGCACTGGTCCCACATCTGCACATAATAGACACATATCTATCAAATACTCTGGTATAAAAAAAAACGATATATATAAAAAACAACATAAAAATTACATACGTTTCACAAAAAAAAAATGATGCAAACTTACCCATCTCTCCTCTCTCCTTGCCAGGAGGTACCGGTATCTCAGGATCTCTCGAGAAATCAATCCTAGCATAAGGGTAATCCTCTATGACTGGGATCTATCGTGACAACCAAGCAAATAATTCATCATCAAAGGACTCATTGGTTCTTCCACCACCCTGTCGTGGCAGCAACACTGCCCATATGCAAACCGCAGGAAGAGAGGCTTGATGTCCTCGTACCACCACTCGAGGACTGAAACTAGGAACTCTTTCAAAGAAGAAAGAGCATAGAATCGTCCTGAACCCGAAGTTCCTCTACGTCCACAACTGTCAATCTGTCAGTTGCCTCTTCATACAATGCAACAGTGTAGTGCTCCAGTCAAATATCTGTGCATTTAAGAACAGGACTATACAGTTCATCTATGCACGGGACGCCTGATGTAGAGCTGTAGAACCAGTCATCTTCCCAATAAGAAACACAATCTCCTGTAGTGATAAATTGATGATATTTCTTATTGGCACCTAAGAGCTCGATCGGTCTGTACTAGCCTCACAATAAAGTCCTATCAATTCCAATATGTTATGAGGCCCCGAAGGAAATGTCCAGAAATTGACTGGTTCCCCTCTCTTGGAGAGGCAAGTCAAAAAATATATGTCCTTTGTAGTAGGCACCAGTGACTGCCCCTCTAACATAAAGGCCTCTACATCAGGATGCCAATAATCAACCAAGGCATTCAATAGCCTAGGTTGTGCTTGCATAAAAGGACATAGGAAGAACTTGAGCAACCCACATTGCATTAAGGTAGCAATAGCATTGGGGTCTTCCCCGACCAACTCACTAATCTCCTCATGCTCTCTTTTACTCTAGTGAACATACATCCTACAAAAACCAAGTTCAGGAGGGTTAACCCTTGCTTTTTTTAAAAAAAATTCATTAAATAAAGGGTCCACGCAGGTTGTAATGATGGCAGTTGCATGTACATGCGTGCAGTTTTTCCTTTGCATGAGTGTACATGCGGCCTGTCATAAGACAACCCGCGCGGACCTAGGGCCGACCTTTTGAGGGTCGACGCCCCCCCAAAACTTGAAACTAAAATCATAAATAAAGGTTTAAATTGCAAGAGGAGAGAGTTTATACTTACTTGGTCCAAGCAGATGGTTGTTTCATCCACCGAAGCTCCTGGAATCAATTCTTTTCACAAAGGGGAAATTTTGGATTTTAGTCAATTTCTAAATTAACAATGGTGATAATGCCCTGCCAGCTTCTATTTATAGATTTTTTTAGCGCTTTTTTATCAATTTTCAGACCCTTTTGTCATTTTTTCTAAGCTGAAAATCATTTAATATGGTTCGGGAGTTTTCTTTGGATGATCAAGGGAGGTTTTCCTTTGGGTATTTGGAATTTTTTTGAGATTTGGGCATTTGGACGGTCCTTTGGTAAAAAGTCATATTTTCCCAGCTCGTTGCATTTAAGTCAGGATTCCACCCCCACTTTCTGCATCTCGTTGTCTTCTCTACTTTGCCATAGGATCGATCCCACCGAGTTGCGACACGAAACCCTCATTACTTCTTTGTAAGTGTCGTAATTTGGTGGTAGAGCCTACCATAACATGGATGCCCTAGGTAGATCCTGGTTGCATGACGGTGTCCATGCTGTCACTAACGACTATAAGCTCGGGAGTCCTCCATAGTTTTTATGATTACGAGTTTGAGCCTCATTTGCATGATTCCTTTTCATTCTTGACCTCACCCTCAGGACTCCCAAGAAACATAACAGGTCTTCTTTTAAGCCCTTTTCAGACCTTCTAAACATGAAAATATTGCCGAGTGATATTGTGGCCTTTCACACTCGTTAAATTGAAATTTGAAGTCACGTCTATCCGACAGTAGTTTACCCCTTTTTCAGTCTAGATGGTCAACTGTATGAACAAAGGTATACTTTAAGGAACTTCAGTTCTCTAGAAGAGTACCCCCATGTATCATTTTAACCCTTTTTTAGGCTCGAGGTACTAAATGTACGAAAAAGGAACCCCCATGGAGTCCATAGTTAAGCTCTTTTCAGACTCCCTAAAATTGAAAAGATCGTCGAGTGACCTTATTCTTTCACACTTGTTAAAATGGTTTAGAAGAACATTCTTGACAGAGTCCATAGTTAATCTTTTTTCAGACTCCTTAAAAATGAAAAAATGGTCGAGTGATCTTATCTTTATCACACTCGTTAAAATGGTTTTGAATAGACGTCTTTTCGGTGCTAATTTACCCCTTTTTCGAACCGACTAGACTACCTTCGAAAAAGGTACCCCAGTGGAGTCTCCTTTTATTTTTTCCAGACTCTCTAAATATGAAAAACTGTTGAGCTTACCTTCTCTAGGCTCGTTAAACTTACATCGAAGGACGTTACCATTGTGTCTCCCTTGGATAAAGCACATCTGTCCATTTGTTCGAAAAAATCTTGGATTTAATATGACCTTATGAAGTTGTTCTCGCTACATAGAGTTATGTCCTCCTCCGTTTGGTTATTCTTCCAAACATATGGAGAGTTTGTGTTGCTTCCTGCCTCGTAAACTTATGTTAATTCCATGCTGCCTAAGTCTCATCATTTGTCGTGCTATTGTCCAAGGGAAGTTTTTATCGAGCCTGAGTCGACCCCTCTACAGTTTGTCTCTTGCCCTCATGCCCGACCATCTCGAAAGTCCAATCAAGTCTTTGTTCGAAATCAATGAAGCCTTCAGTCTGATAATCAAGATTCTCTAGTCCATGACCGACGAGCCGTCGAAGACCTCTGGGTACTGAAGTCGTACACTCATATTACACTCCTACCTGAGTTTTGAAGATTTTGAAGTTGTTGCTCGAGCTTTGAATACCTCATCTCCATCCATCAGGCCTTATCAGCTTCTAAAAGATGGATACTCTACGTGTATATCTTTTTTATTTCGAGATGTTTCTTCATTGTGTATTACTCACGGCTACACTTTATATAGTTATATGACATGGATCTACAATGTATTTGATTGGTAGCCATGATTTTATTTTATCCCAAGCATGGGTATGCCCACCTCGGTGAGACAAATATTATTTTGCAGACGAAACCTCCCAATTTCTGGTCCCTGGGCTCACTTGTTCAGCACATCGGTGAAGATTGTTAATGTATTTCGGCCATCAGATGCTCTTCTGACCTCACACATTAGGGGGCATCTGTTATAACCCTAATTTTCACCAGACATGCTTACCTGACATCAGGCCATCTCAGATTCTTTCTTTTCCAAAACACTACTGAACAACTCTTCTTAAAAACCCTTTTTATAAATACCCACGCTCCCTGCTCCATTACTACATGTGTGTACATGCTAGCTGACCCAAGACAACCCGCGTGTACCTACAAAAGAATGGAAAAATGAAAGTTGTTGACGGAACACACAACTTTGGGTAATTTAACTAAACCTTTTGGCCATGCATGGCCAGTCACTCGAACAAATACCTAGCTTCTTCTAGCCTATAAAAGAAGGGTTAGGGGTCACATTTGAAAGGAGGAGAATCATAGTAAAGAAACTATACCTAATTGAGCATTCCCTTTGTCCCAACCTTTAGCCATCCTTTTGCAAAGAGAAGTATAGAGCAAAGCAGTTGGAAGACAGTGGAAGAAGAGCCCATGACTAGGATCGAGGAGCAGTAGCCGACTTTATCATTGTAAGGTATCATTGTGAAGTTAATAAAATAATTTATTTTCCCGTCCCGCCATATGAGATTGTCATTATTGGAATATTGACTGTATGATTGATTAAATATCTAACCCGTTAGTTCATACATCAAATGCATGTGGAGTTATTTGTTTTTCTTTAGTGAATGCAGGTCAGCATTGGGAGGAGAGTTGCAGTCAAAGAACAACCAAGTGCGAAAAAAGGGATCGACATCAAACATGAAGAATAAGGTACATCAACTTAATCTCTTGAGCCTTGTATTTACATATGAGTAATGGGGGTCTAGGCATGGGAGGATGGTAAAAAGTAAGAATCTTTAGGTCATTTCTGCATGCATGATAAAACCCTTAGTGCTATTCCTTAGGAGGGATTTCCCACCCACAACAATCCCTTTCTGCGACAACATATGATTGAATACAGTCTACTGCAAATTCTATAACGTAACCTCATAATATGTTGTCCAACCAAAAATAAACTTATCGAGTAGTTGGGTTACTTACAAAATTCAACTATCTTACCAATTCAAGAGTTTAATTCCTCAGTGCTACAACGATGTACCTTCTGATTTTCTCTATGGTCATAATATTTGGAAATTTTCCAAAGAATTTTTCATGCAGATATGTGTACACATACCTCTGCAACCATTTCTTGTCACTCATCCTAGGATTCCTATTCTCTTGTCATGCAAACTCCCATTCCTTTCTTTCCAACCATTCTGTGATCTCCTTCTTAGTCGATCTCCAAAACATTCCCTTAATTACAAATTCCCAGTCTCGGTAACAGAACCATTTGTTGGCACTGGTGTTCATGCGTTGTAAGACCATAGGTTCAGTTTATATATGACCAACAAAACCCACCAGACACTGGCCTTTTTGGAATCACCTACTTGCATAGATGAACTTTCACCCGAGGTATCAATTGAGACTATGAGAACTAGGCTTCTGTAGTAGTAAGGGAATGGGAGGTAGACGTTCGATTCATTCTTCCTTATTACGTCTATGCACGTGATTATGTTCTATTCATTAGTAACTTACTTATGATTCAGATTCCTATAATCAACATATTTTTGGTTATTACATAGATTCGTTATGGTCACAGTCATGAACATTGCACCATATTTAACCATAAGACAAGTCTATTCTACAAGGCATACAAATAGAATTCACAAGCACACATAGAAAGACAAACAACACAAGATTCAGTATCATCTATGTAACCTTCCTTTATTCATTCTTTTCACCAATAGACTGTTACATTCAGTACTATGGAACTCAACATCAAACATAACATAACATCACATAACTTACATGGAAATGAACCTAGCGGAGAACCAACCATATAGAGGAACCATACCTTAGTAGAGAGAGAACCCTTAATCTCCCAACCTGTTACATATTTATATAGAAATATAGGGCTAAAACCCTAGTCTGTTCATCCCAAAAATACCCCATTACAATGCATGGCCAGCTTAGTTTACTAGTTTTTTGATTGCTTTCTTTTTCTTTTCAATCTGCATGCTACTTTTTTGTTGTTATTCTATCTCTGAAATGTTGTGTTGTCATCCTTCTATCATGTTTTATTCTCTTGTTTTATTTTCTATTGGATTTATTCTTTTTTCTGTGTGATGTCTTGATTATGCGTACTTTCCTTCTCATGCACACTGTCCTCTTCAATTCCTCTCAACTGCATGCTCTCTATATTTTCTTCTTCTTCCACTCACTTTTCCTATACTTAAGGATTTTTCCCAAAATTTGTATCAAAAATTCATGTCCAACAAAGGGTGCATATGTGGGGTGCATTGCAGGAGTTTTGAAATTTGTTGCGACATACAAGTCTATGTATGAGTGTCTTGGTGAGGTGAAGCGGTTTGTGGAACTCTTCCCAAGTTGTAAACCGAGCCAATAATTCTCATATTTTAATTGTTTCACAATAATAAGACTCAATCAGGTGTTAGACATGTCTTGTGCTACCTGCACTATATCTGTGTGTCTCTTTATTGTTTCACAAGTGTTCTCTTGGTTTCACATGTTCATGGATGTATGCTTAAATGACTAAGTGTTAATACTGTTAACAAATTGTATAAGTATACAAGTGAGTTGCACTAGATTAGGAGTGTGACTCGCCCGTACCCTAGAACGAAGTATGGGTATGCTCTAGGTAAAAAGGTGTAGTCCTGAC
>SNQJ01S0147795.1:0-23686 GCA_010110895.2 Picea sitchensis
ACACTTTCGCTTGTTTCATAATATTTGGTACAACTCATACCGAGTGCTTCCATTACTGTGAGGGGCTTGATATTATTCATCGCTCTGGAATCTATCAAATAGTTGTGAAGCACAACATCATGATTTTCAATCGAGATATAAAAGGGAGGAACTTTTCCTCTCAACTTGACAGTTGATATGCTATGATTCTACCTTGGTTTTGCAATAACAACTTCCATTCTTCCACTTGGTTCATCTAAAAGTTTGAGAATATTTTCTCTTTGATGTGGAATTTTTACCACTTCCATGAAGGGTAGAGTGATTCTCAATTTACTAATATCATTGACCACAGTATGCATCATCTGAGGAGTATTTACAATTCTTTGTTTCTCACTTGATTTATTCTTCTCTTTTTCTTTTTCTTTTTTCTTTTTCTATATTTTCTTTTGGGTTGGATTTATTTGATTATGCACGTATTTGGACAACATTGTCTTGTGAGATATTATTTTCTTCATTTTCTTCAAATATGTACATGGATGTCTCACATCCATCCGTTTGTACAAATTCAAGAATTTATTCTTGAATATAGTCAGCCTCTTGCTCAATAACTTGTTCATCATAAGCTTCTTCAAGTATTACTGCATTGAGATTAAGTTCCCTTGGGATTCTTTGTCTCTGTTGATCATTGGTATTCTCGATTCTTGTCCTCTGTTCATGAGAATGATTTCTTCTTTGTTATGGAACTGGAATCCTTGAAGAAGACATGAAATTTTCATTTCTTATCAATCTAGTTATTTCATTCTGCATTTGCCTAATAGTTCTGTTCATTTCTGCAATCTCCATCTTTTTATTTTTCTCTTGTGCTGCAACTGGGTCGATTTTTACATTTGGAATGGTCCCTTTGAAAAAACCTCCTTGGCTCCTTGAATTTTGAGATAGTGTGTTTTTTTATCATCATTCTTCTTTGATCTTGATTCCCCTTGATAAAAAATTGTCAAATTATCTATTTGTCTTTGTACTTTTCCAAAAATACTATCAGGGTCAGCTCTTGTTTCAAACATGATTTCTTCCATCTCTGTGGCTTTTCCCATTGCTTCATTTAGGTTTTAAATTTGATATGTTCTAATAGAAAAATTTACATTGGCAGGCATGGAATTCTTATAACAACCAAGTACTACCGGAGCATTTGGCCTTTTCTCTTCCGGTATTTTGTTCAATGTTTTATTGAATCTCAAATTAAAATCTCAAATTATTTCATTTTTTCTCAGACTAATTTTAATAAAGTCTGTGAGAAGAGTATGGTAAGCAAGTGGAGGAGCAAACATATTCAATAACATCATTTCAAGATCATCAAATGACCCAATCAATCTTGTAGGCAATTATGTGTACCATTCATAAGCTTGATTGGCCAATGTTTGGAGAAATAATCTTACCATTACATCATCATCTTCAAAAAGATGGAAATCACAAACATCCAAGAATAAATCTACATGTCTTTTTGGATCAATCGCTCCATCCCCTAAGAATGTCCTTAATGTCCCCTTTGGAAGAATAGGGATCTCATGGTGTGTTTATGTTACGGTAGTTGCGAGAGGTATTAACCTCCATGTGTAACCTCTGACTAGATTAGAATGTTCCGGAAGCTAGAGAAACCCTAAACATATGTGTAGAAACCCTGGAAGACATGTCGGCTCAATAAAAGAATTAATATTTAAGTATTATCCTCTAAAAGAAGAAGTTGCCTTGGACAAGTGAAAAAGAGCACTATAAATAGAGGGAACTTGAGCTCATTTGGTCATTCGCTCACTTACAGCTTACACAAGTCAAGTGGCGCGCAAGTTTGGAGAAGGAGTGCAGTTGTAGCTACTGCAACTGGGTTTTTGGTCTTGGTTTATGGTTTGTGGACTCTCTTTGTGGTGATTTATTCTTAGAGAGAGATATATACGCTATCTCTTGATTATCTGTTGGGTCTAGTACTGCTTCCGTAATTATTCTATCTGTCAAGGTTACGGTGCTCAGGGGTGGTTGTGTGCCTATGGTTGGGTGATAATATTGAGATATTGTCTATGGTAAAACGAGCACATCGAATATTTTAACAGGTTATGGACCCACACTATCTTCAGAAAATATAACTACTGGAAGGTATATTGGGAAGTTATTTGACAAGCTCATTGTAGCACCAAATTACAGTTCCAGTTGCAGTCAGGTTTTTGCAGCGGCAACAAAAACCCTAACCCTTGTGTTTAGAAACTTCTGGTGAAGTGTTTTACCTAATTCCTTGAAATCCTAGTGCGCCCTATCCTAGCGCACCTCTTGGTACCCTTAGCTAGAAAAAAAATTAGTTTTTAATTTTTTGTCAAAGTCAAAGGTTAACTGGTCAAAGTCAAAGGTTGACTTTTGGTCAAAATTGATTTTGTGGTCAAAGTTGTAATTTCAAGGTTTCTAGCTTTTTCTAATCATTGAACCTTTTTTATTCAGTTCCTAACCTCTTCTCGTCAATATGGTGTATAGTTTCATATTAGAAGACAAGCGGGACGATGTTGCAAATTTCAAAGGTATGCACTTGTATATGTTTTTTCATGTTATACCATCCAACAAAAGCATGAGTGTATTTTGCAGGGAATGTAAAAGAGACCTTGTCCAAGCAATGATCTTGGATTCAGTAGATTCAAAGGAATAAGTAGTTGAGGCTCCAGGTTCCAGGTTTGATTGATCAAATTGTTAAGTTTCAATTTGCACATACCAAGGTTGATAGTTACTACATTACAAATTGTGAAAGTAGTCTTTGAAACGTTATATTATTGCTAGGTGAAATGAATACTTGATTGCATATGAATACCATTTATATAGATGATTATTGTAATTGTTTGCAAGATGAACTAACATCTCCTCTAGAGAGATATTTCTTGTTTTCTCCCGGGCAAGTCACCTTGGTCATACTATGATGATCACCATGAAATTTTTATTCATTCTTGTTACCACAGACATGTTATGAAAATGTTATTATACTGGAATTTTTTTTATTGTTCTTATCTTGGGCAGGTTATCTTACAAGATTCCATGAATGATTCGAAAAGATCTTTTAAAGACAATGGTTTAGTTTTTAAAGCATGAGTTCATTAACCATTTAGGAAACTGATGAAAGAGGAAGAATTAATGATGAAACATGGAAGCCATAATAACATATACAAAAATGGAAATAAGCATAAAGAAACAAAAAACCATAAACAAAAAGGTTGATAACAGAGTTCGACAAACTCGCCTACGTCTTCGGGTCTTTCTCTCAATGGGTGAGGCTTTCTTATTTTTGTTCAAAGCTTAAAAATTACATCATAACAATGAAAAAAGGATTACAAATTGATCTGGTTGTGTTCTTCTAGATCTCAAGAACCCTTCACAACTGACGGCACTAAAAACGGATGAACAAAGCTCCCAGAAATGGCCCGCAAAGTTGCTCTCTTCAATGGCTTCTCTGCATAAAAATGGCTTTGGCTCAAAAATTCTTCATCATTTTCTTGTTATGAACCTCCCCATGGCTTCAAGAAACTCTGGTTTATATAGGATTTAATTTGGCAACAAACTCCCAACTTCCCCCCAAGATTTGGCCTAAAAAAGGGCCCAAGATCCTCCAAAAATGGATTAAATCTCCCAAAATTGGTTAAAAATCCATTAAAATATTTATTATAGAGTTTGAAAACCCACTTTTGGGCTCAAATTAGGCATAGCCCCTAATTTCTCGAGCTCCTGGTCATGTGTGCGCCTCCATGTGGCCTAGCGTTGGGCTAGCGCGTTGGCCCCCTCCGATCTTGTCTCCTGGTTACATGTGAATGGCCATATGGTAGTGGGCTAAACCTTCCACGCGCTCATAACTGTGATAGCCCCCTTGGTCATAGCTTTTGGTTATGCCGTTGGTTAAGCACCTTGGTCGATGAGCTAGCTCGACCAACCAGGCGCTAACCGCACTTACCTGCGCCAAGCATCAAAGGAGTTGTCGCCTGGTAGCTATCAATGTAACCGGGGGCTGGATAATGGATCGCGCGCCAACAATAAACCGATGGACATATTGGTATGGGCATATGCAAGTGCGCCAGTGGATGGGGCCTAGCCCCAACCCTATTCTCCACCAAACTCACCACAATTCTCATTCAAATAATTAAATCATACTATAGTTAACAAGTACCAATGCAGGCACGCTGGTAGCTCGACCCCTTCCAAACCATTCGCCTGGACCGGAGGTCACGGGGCCCACTCCCGTGGATTCACATAAATGTTTTTCCCATAACCACCAATGGAGGAGTGCCACGTGGAAGCCCAATACTAGGCCACATGGCACCATGTCATTCTCCAACCAGAAATGATGTGTCAAGATATGATTTCCCATGCCAGCCCCAGTCCAGTCAGTTGCCATGTGTTGTACGATTGTATGGACCTTGCCACATTAGTTGTACGGTCATGCCACATGTCACCCTTGCAGTGGTGCCATGTGTCACAATCTAACTCGTCCACCTGTCTGTTAGTGTGTGTGCCCAGTCGGCATCCAAAACATATGCCACATCATTGTACGGTCGTACGACTTGTATAGTCAACTTCCATGTCAGCACTGTATGGACTGCACAGTCATCAAATTTTGCATGTTTGGAAAAATGAACAGATCATGATATTTTTCGCATAAGACGTATGTTTGAGCCTGTTCAAGTTGCGTTGGGTTCGTATCGACGAGGCCTACGCACACGTTCATTTTGAAGCCATTCTGAAAACTTTGATTTTTAGGCCTTCCTGGACCCATTTTGATTCCTGGATCCATTATGGATCATGCCTCCCCACTAAAGACCTTTTGGTCCTCCAAAAGGATACTAACCAGTCATCAAGTGTGGGATAGGCCACCCCACTTGTTCTTTGTCTTTAAACTTTGTCCTATGGACCTGTCTCATCAAGATCAACTGTAAAACAACCATGATAACTAACAACATATTGTTAGCCACTTGTACTCTGTCACATATTACTGAAGCCACTATCATCCATGTTGACAACATTACTAATGATAACATCATAAATATGACTGCAAATGATCTAATATGTTTGTAATACTTGCACGACATTCGCTTATTTTGGAGCAAAGTATGATTGATCTTCCATTCTACAATCATCTCATGTTCTTTCTTAAGATCAATTGTTTGATTTGAAACAATTATAGGTGTGTTGCTTGCATGAGCTGCCTTTCTTAATTGTTCCATTGTTTGAAGAGATTGATTTGCTTTTAAGTGATGAGCATGTACAACATATTCTTTGTTTGCTTTGATTAAGTGATATTGATTATGTTCCCTGTAGAAGATTGTTTTACGATCATACAAATAAGAAATTCCTAAGATCATCCCACATTCATTGAGTGGCACCACATCACATGTTACCTCATCCACAAACTTAGATGAAATTGCAAACTTTAATCTGAATTTATTTGTTATGTACAATTTATGGTTGTTGCTTATCCATTTAAGTGAGTAAGGCTTATGATGCATCTGAGTGTTTAATCCCAATTTTTTAACCACTTCCTCTGAAATCAAGTTAGATTGAGATCCACTATCTATCAATGTGTCGACCTTAGTATGCCTCATAATGACCCTTATATGAAACAATTTAATTCTAGAATCAAATCCATCACCAATTTTACCAGTCAAACCAACCAGTGAAATTTTAGATTCAACACCCGAATCTGATCCCAAGTCTGTTGTTTGTGTTGTTGTTGCAACTGTTTGTCTCCCTTTCCTCTCTTTGAACCACTTCGGTCTCTTATCGGGATGAAATTGCCAGCAATGTTCTTCATCATGCCCTTATTTCTTGCAATGCTTGCAAGAGGGCTTCTCTTCCTTTCTTGTCACTGAATTTTCCTTCTTGCCATTCCACTTCCTTTTATCCTCTTTTCTTGAAGACGATTCCCCTGATACACCAACTCTTGTTTTCCCTGCCTCAATGTATGTTGCTTGAACAGAAACCTCATCATGATTAGTAGGTCCAAACATAAATACAGTGTTACGAATATGTGCAGGTAAACCTCCTATATACTTCATAAGAGTTTCTTGGGTATGTAAAGGAATATCTAACATCAATGCCATATGTGTATTCTTGCACTAATTTTCCCTTTCTTAGTTTAAGACCTTGCCATTCAATTAAGGATTTCTCTTTATAACCCAAAGGATAGAATTGTTTTCTGAGTGCAGAAATAAAAACTTGCCATGATGGAACTACATTACCCACTTGTTGCGTGCCATTTTGCAACTTGCTTTTCCACCAGATGAGTGGTGTGCCTGCAATTTGAAGCGATGCCAACTTAATTTGAGTTTCCTCATCTTTGATTTGTTGCACACTGCAATAAACTTCCATCTATTTGACCCAGTTATCAAGCCTCTCTGCATTGACTTCACCATCATACATGGGTAATTCAAATTCCACATCAAGCTTAAGTAAAGGGATTTCATGTTTATGTTTTTGGGAATGTTTTCTTGTGGCGGATTTAGAAATTGAAATTGAAGAAGAATAAGTTGATGGAGAAGAAGGAGGTGAAGGAGGAGTTTGAGGAGGATCCTCTCCTTCTTCACTTTTGACCTTTGAATATTCACCTAGAATCGGTCTCTTTCATTCCAAGTAATCCTCAAATAGAACCTTCATCATCTCCAACATGGCGAATAAAGTTTTTCAAAACTCTTTCTCATCCTGAGAAAGTCCCTCTTCTGATGCCATCTTCTCACTTTGAGAAGTTCTCTTTCTTGATCCAATCTTAGGATCCTNGCAAACTCAAAAACCAACCGTCAACTAGATCTGATACCACTTGATCTGAAAATATCTTTTAAAGACAATGGTTGAGTTTTTAAAGCATGAGTTCATTAACCATTTAGGAAACTAATGAAAGAGGAAGAATTAATGATGAAACATGGCAGCCATAATAACATATATAGATTTGGAAATAATCATAAAGAAGCAGCAAACCATAAACAACAAAGTTGATAACAGAGTTCGGCAAGTCGCCTACGTCTCCGAGCCTTTGCCTCAATGGGTGAGGCTTTCTTATTTCTGTTCAAAGATTCAAAAGTACATCATAATAGTGCCAAAAGGCTTACAAACTGCTCTGGTTGTTTTTTGCTAGATCTCAAGAACCTGTCACAAATGAAGGCACTGAAAATGAATGAACAAAGCTCCCAGAAATGGCCCACAAAGTTGCTCTCCTCAATGGCTTCCCTGCATAAAAATGGCTTTGGCTCAAAAATTCTTCATCATTTTCCTGTTCTGAACCTCCCCATGGCTTCAAGAACCTTTGGTTTATATAGGATTGAAGTTGGAAACAAAATCCCAACTTCCCCACAAGATATGGCCTCAAAAAGTGCCCAAGATCCTCCAAAAATGGATTAAATCTCCCAAAATTGGTTAAAAACCAATTAAAATCTTTATTATAAAGTTTAAAAACCCAGTTTTGGCCTCAAATTAGGTGTAGCCCCCAATTTCGTGGGCTCTTGGTCATGTGTGCACCTCCATGTGTCCTAGCACGTTGGCCCCCTCCGATCTCGGCTCCTGGTTACATGTGCATGGCCATATGGTCGCGAGCTAAACTGTGATACCCCCCTGGTCGTAGCCTTTGGTTATGTCGTTGGTTAAGCGCCTTGGTCGACGGGGTAGCCCGACCAATCGGGCGTTAACCGCACTTACCCGCGCCAAGCATCAAAGGAGTGGTTGTATGGTAGCTTTCAAAGCGACCAGGGGTTGGATAATGGATCGCACGCCAACAATAAACCAGTGGACATATTGGTATGGGCATATGTAGGTGCATTGGGGGTTGGGGCCTAGCCCCAGCCTTATTCTCCGCCAAACTCACCACAATTCTCATTCAAATAATTATATCATAGTATAGTTAACAAGTACCAATGTGGGCGGGCTGGTAGCCTGAACCCTGCCAAACCATTTGCCCGGATCGGAGGTCACGGGGTCGACTCCCATGGAGTCACATAAAACTTTTTCCCATAACCACCAACGGAGGGGTGCCACGTGGCATCCCAAGACTGGGCCACATGGCACCATGTCATTCACCAACTAGAAATGACGTGTCAAAATATGATTTCCCACATCATCACCTGTCCATGTCAGCCCCAGTCCAATTAGCTTCCACGTGTCGTACGGTTGTATGGACCTTGCCACGTCATATGTATGGTCGTGCCACATGTCACCCTTGCAGTGGTACCACATATCAAAATATGACTCATCCATCTGTCTGCCAGCGTGTCTTCTCAGTCAACATCCAACACATCTTCCATGTCACTGTATGGTTGTGCGGCCTGTACAGTCAGCTGCCACGTTAGCAATGTACGGACTGCACAATCATCAAATTTTGTTTGTTTGGCAAAACGAACAGATCATGATATTTTTCACATATGATGTTCATTTGAGCTCATTCAATTTGTGTTGGGTTCGTATCGACGAGGCCTATGCACATGTCCGTTTTGAATCCACTTTGAGCACTTTGATTTTTAGGCCTTCCTGGACCCATTTTCATTCCTGGATCAATGAAGGATACCATGGAGATATATTTGTTTGTTAAAAATAGATTACTGTGAAAGAATGATTGATCACAACACTGGAAGATTGTTGAAGAATGTTGTCTGCTATTTTCCTTGTTATTGTTCTTGTTCCAGGCAGGTCATAGTTGATAGCTCTAGGAGGGAAGTACAATGACAGTTTCAAGCATGGAGCAGATGACTTCATCAGTGGTGAAGCAGATGGTCTCACCAAGTATCAATTATAAAGGAAGCGTGGAAAGAAAAAAGAGTTTTGGACATCCTTCACTCAGATGCATGTCAGCCCTCTCACTAAACAGGTAAGTACAAAATGTTTCATTTATTGATGATTTCTCACATAAAACTTGCATTTTTTTCTTGGAAGCAAAAGGGAAAAGTATTTAGTAAGTTCAATAAATTCAAGCACTTGTGGAAATCTTATCTGAAAAGAAGTTAAAGATATTGAGGTCTAATAATGGATGAAAGTACACCTCAAATGATCTCAAGACATTCTTCAGAGAGGACAAGATTAGGAGGGAGATCATCACTTACTACAATGCTTAAGAGAATGGTATGGAAGAAATAAAGAAATGTTCAATTATGGAAGTAGTAAAAGCCATGATCCATGATCAAGACTTACCAATGCATATGTGGGTTGAAGCAGCCAGGACCGTGATGAGTTCCATGATAAACATCATGTAGATCCTAGGATTGCAGATGCAGAGAGAGGTAAGAATGTTGTATCATACATGAAATAACCACAGAGATCTGAAGACCCACACCAATATAAGACTAATAAGGGAAGACCAGCCTGGGCTCTTGAGATCATTCAAGATGCAGAGAAGTATGGTGCTCCAGATTGAACTTTCAGAGAAAGCAAGAAGTCAAAACCATATTCCAGTTACAGAACCTTCCACCTTTTAGGACGTAGTCAAGCAGAAAGGATGGAAGGAGGTTATGATGGAAGAATATCAATCCATCATGAAAAAATATGTATGGGAAATTGTGCATATATGAGTTTACAAGATAAAGCATGCAGTGAATGAAAGTATCGATAAATACAAGGCAAGATTTTGGCTGGAGGGTTCTCCTATTTGGAGGGAGAAGACTATGATGAGACAATTGATCCAGTTGCCAGATATACATTTATCATATCTCTTGCAACATCCGTGGGTTGGAGTTTACATCAGATGGATGTAAAGACCACTTTTTCTCAATGGAGTAATTGAGAGAAACCTTAAGGTTTTGGAGTACACTCGAGACAAACCCATGTATGTATGGACTCAAGCAAGATATAAAATCTTGGTGCGTAGCCTTTTATTGTTCAGTGTAAGAGGGAGTTAGCTTATGAATTTGATATGAAGGATATTGGTCTCATGCATTATTTTTTGGGACTAGAAGTACAGCAGAAGTGTGGTGAAATATTCTTGTGGCAATGAAAAATGTGTTGTAAAGATTCTTCAGAAGTTTGGGATGATGGATTGCAAATCCATGGAAACTCCCATGGTAATAGATTTGAGGAATTTGAGAGACTTTGATTTTGATCTAGTAGACTCATCCCTTTACCGGAAGTTGATTGGATTCTTGATGTATTTGGTGAATAATAGGCCGAACGTTTTCTTTGTTGTGAACATGTTGATCCAGTTCCAGGTGGAACCCAGACATGAGCATTGGATAGTTGCAAATCATATATTGAGATATATTCGTGGCATGATAATTTATGGTTTGAGATATGCCTCAAATAGTGATGTACAACTTCATGGATTTATAGATTCATATTGGGCATCGAGTGCAGATGACAGAAAGAGTACTTATGGTATGTGTTTCAGTATGGGATGTTCTATGATATCATGGGCTAGCAAGAAACAGAAGTCTGTTGCACTTAGAACTGCAGAAGCAGATTAAATTGCATCTTATGATTCTTGTACGGAAGCAGTGTGGCTCCGTAAGTTGGTTTCTGGACTGTTTTATCAGGTGTTGGATTCGACCATGATATATTGTGATAACCAGAGCTATGTGAATCTCTCAGAGAACTTGGTGTTCCATGACAGGTCGAAGCAAATTAATATCAAGTACTATAGTCCAGAGGGGAGAAGTGGTTCTCCAGTATATCTCCACTAATGAGTGGACTGCAGATATTTTGATGAATCCTTTATCCAAGATAAAGTGTTCATACTTGAGGGACAAGATGGGGCTCATGGAGATTTCTCCCTTGGTTGAAAGGAGGAGATGACTTCCTCGTTTGGGAGGGAGCACTGATATGTGGCATCCTGGATTGTCAGTGAGTTGTGGATCTGTATCATGCTAGTAAAACTTAGAGATGATCATACATCTTATAGATGATGCTTGCATCATGCTAGATATGATCATGCTAGTACAACTCTGATATGATACATATGGTTGGATTTGTTGATACAATGGCCTGAGGAGCATTGTGCTAGTACATCTTAGAGGTGGAAATATAGCTTAGAGATTATTCTTGCATCATGCTAGTTATGTTCATGCTAGTACAACTTAGAGACGATGTTGGTGATCCGCATTATGCTAGATATGGCCATGAGAGTATATCTTAGATATGGCATACAACATAGATATGATGTATTGACATCATGCTAGATATGTCATGCTAGTATGGCTTAGAGATGACCATACAACTTAGAGATTATGCAGGGGGGCCATGTCATGCTATATATGTTCATGTGAGTACAGCTTAGAGGTGGAATATATCTTAGATATGTATTGACATCATACTATATATGCCATGCTAGTACGGCTTAGATATGATAATACAAGTTAGAGATGACACAGTGAGGCACTTATCTACATCATGTGAGTACAGCTTAGAGGTGGCATACAACTTATATATGATGCCTTGGAATCATGCTAGTTATGTCATGCTAGTACGGCTTGGAGATGATGTAGATGATACTCTGGATCATGCTAGTACAACTTAGATATGATGCATTCAAATCATGTTAGTATGGCTTAGAGGTGATGCAGTTGATGACATCGTTGATGTAGGATGATATCAGATGATATGATTTGATTGTGGTGGAGATTGTATGTCTGTAGACAGTAGCTGCATGCTACTATGGTAAATGTGTTCCACTGGTAGTGATTGTGTGTCACTGGTTAATAGTCGTGTGCTACTAGGAGTGGTTGTGTACCACTAGGCAGTAGTTGTGTACTAGTATGGATAGAAACATTTGTGTTCTATTGGATGGCATTGTAGCAATTGTATGCTACTATATGATTGACATGGAGACTACCACTAATGTTGGAGATGATTTCCAGCTAAATGGATAGTCAGTGTGCTGGTGGACAGACATTCTCCAGGTAGAGAATGGTCTAGGAAGAACAAATTTCTGGTGGACGAACATTCTCCCTATGGAAAATGGTCCAGGTTCACAGCTTGTTGATGTATCATGGAAAAGTATTTTTCCTAAGGAACAGATTGTGGCTCGATTAGGAAAATGGTTGAGGATCGATATTCTCTTGAGTAACATTTACTGGCCCGATCATATTGAATAGTCCACCCCCTAAGGACATGATGTCTCGATTAGGGTGGTTGATATGGGACCGATATTTTCTAAGGCATATGCAAGAGATTGATCTCTACGGTAGATATGGCCCGATTAGAAAATAGTCTGAGACTGAAATTACTGTAGGAATGGTCTTTGTAGCCCATGGCGTGGATTTTAGCATCTGGGAGGACTGATATTCTTCTAGGACATAGGTTCGAATTAGAAGAATGATTCTTGTATCCCATTGTGGGGATTTCAGCATCTGTTGGGACAACTATTCTTCTAATACGTATGTTCGAAATAGAAGAATGGTCCTTGTATCACTCTATTGAGTGAGTGACTTATTCAGCATCATGCTCGATTACTTAGATGGAGTATGGACTTGAGAGATGATGCAGTTGATGTTATGAGATGATACTAATAGCCAGATGTTTCTCGTGAATTGATCTACATGATCATGAGATAGCATGTGTGGCTATGATGATGCTACCAGTGGAATGGTATGTTTTTTCTCAAGACCATCACCATTAAATACCTTCGTAGCTAGGAGGGAGTGTTGATGTTACGGTAGCTGCGGGAGGTATTAACCTCCATGTGTAACCTCTGACTAGATTAGAATGTTCTGGAAGCTAGAGAAACCCTAAAAAGATGTGTAGAAATCCTAGAAGACATTGAGGCTCAATAAAATAATTAATATTTAAGTATTATCCTTTATAAGAAGAAGTCGGCCTAGACAAGTGACAAAGAGCACTATAAATAGAGTGCTCTTGAGCTCATTTGGTCATTCAGTCACTCACAACTCACACAATTCAATTGGTGCGCAATATTGGAGAAAGAGTGCAGCTGCAACTACTGGAACTGGGTTTTCGGTCTTGGTTTCTGGTTTGTGGACTCTCTGTGTGATGCGTTATTCCTGGAGAGAGAGAGAGAGATGTGTTATCTCTTGGTTATCTGTTGGGTCTGGTAATACTTACAGAATTATTCTATCTGTCAAGGTTACAGTGCTCAGGGGTGGTTGCGTGCCTATAGTTGGGTGACAATATTGAGATATTGTCTATGGTAAAACGAGCACATCGAATATTTTAACATGGTGTTATCCTTAGAGGTTTAGAGGGGAATCGATTACCCTTCTCCTAGGAATTATATATCTTCCTTCTCATATTTATTCATGTATTTCCCTATGTCTTTCTTCACGTCTTTCTTCCCTATCACTCATTCTTGAATATCTCTTCTTTCTTTCAAAAATATGTTCTTCAATTTCTAGAATTTGCAATTGCTTACTCTTGCTTCTAGTTATTGGTCCTTTATACTCGTCCAGCTTTGATTTTTGTTTTGTGCTTGATCTCTTTGAATATTTCTCTCGTCACTTCTTTGTCCTCTGAGGATTTATCATTCTTCTTATTGAACAAGAGTCTCCCAAGATATCTCTAATTCTTCTCGACTTTGGGTTGTTTTTAATGCAAGATTATATAATTGATGCAGAATACTTGTAATGTTTCCAAGAAATTTTGGCCAGGAACTAGGGTTTGTTGTTTGTTGTTTGTTGTTTGTTGTTTTGTTTTGTTTTGTAGTTTTATTACAAAAAGATGTGTTGAAGTGTTTTGTTGATTTTTTATTGCATAGATAACATCACAACAAGTCTAGAGCACAAGATAATGAAGGAAATACATAAACAAATATAGCAAGCTTCAGATTTGACCTTTATTTAATAATATAAGTGATCTTCATACATGGATATGGAGATCTTATAAGATATAGAAAGATAGATGATCTCCAAGCCTCCCACAACTAAAGAGAGTTCAATAAAAGATTAATTTATTTCCCTTTATGGTTAAAACCCTCTGATCTATGTTGAAGTGCCTCTGTATGGTTGGATATGGGACTAGTACGACCCTGGCTAGCTGAAGAACATCAATATTTCGGCCCTCTTGGATATGGTCACCAAATAACATAAAAATATTTCCAAATTGTATAGCATGGGATGAATAGAAGAACTGTATCAAAATTGATTCCAAACTCTAAAGTCTTCTTTTATATCTCTAAATATCCTTAGTGAAAATGTGCCCCTCCTTCAGAAAATTCGGCCCAGGCCACAATAAATTATATAGCAGGAGAACCCTCAAGCAAATGCTGCAAAAGGGAACTATGGCACTAGAAATGAACCATGTATAAGGTGTAAAGTCTGATCTATCCTCCCTATAGAAAATTGAATCTTTCTCCCCTTGGAGATGCGCCCCATTGCTGGAAAATACCTCAGTTTTGCACCTTAGCCTCCAAATCCTGAGTGATGAATATATGTCTATGAGTAGAATGGTGAGGGAGGTATGTTGCACCTCCTTGTCCAATCTTGGACTGGGAACAAAGGAATCTTTCACCTCCTTGCTAGCCTCTAGGGTTTCTTGACTCAAAACCCTCAAAACGTGATATGTAGAGCTCAAGTGATCACAATGAGAAAATAGAAAATAATGAGGAGTGAGGTGCCTCCTCTCTATTTTTTACCTCCCAATCTAATTCTCGGTTGAGTTTCCTTTTTACTTTTTACTAAGGTTGTGATTTGATTTTTCACTTAAGTTACCTTCACCTTTTCTTTTCTTCTTGAAAGTCATTTTTTTAATAAAATCACTTTAATTCCTTAAGTGAATTTTATTGCCTCAACCCCTTTTTACCCATGGGACTATAGTCTAGAGGGGTGACTAGACTACTTAGTCCATGTTTGTTGTTATCAAGGAGAGGGGAACATTACAGTACTTCTTTGGTTTCCCAATCCAATTTCCAGTTGGGGTTGATCAGGTTGAGGCAAAGTGATGAAAAAATTTGGTCTAAAACCAATCTTTAAAATTCTCCCCAGTATGGTCGTCAAAAATGTTGATGTTTGAATCTGCCAAGACCAAAACAACAACCTCATGAGGATATGAATCCCCCTGAATCTTTAGAGAGGTGGTACTCCTCTTTGGCTTATGATTTTCTTTGAATATTTTATATCAAAAATAATATGGGATACTGTCAAATGATTGAATCAAATTCTTTATGGCTCAATTAAATTGAAAATATTGAAAAACAAAATTTATATATATGGAGAATTCCTAAGAAGTGGACCAGGAACCTCAAACACCATTCAATATAGAAAATGATAAAATCCTCACATCCATAATAGTTTAATGTAAATTCTGATCGCATTCAAATAGAAATGGTCCAATGATACAAGAGAACTTTGAAACAGAACTACTTATTAAGCTCAAAATAAGATTTTGATGGATCGAATTCAAATATATTATACTCAAAACTCAGATTTATAAAATACAATCAAAATCGATCCCGACTTAGTTCTCTGGAATTTCTCAAAAATGATAATGTTTGTTACAATACTTGAAATTTAAAGACGTTTTTCCATTAATGGACTGGGATTGGGGCTCCCGTGGACCATGAAAATATTACAATAAATATGATGAAAAGAAGAACATGGAGTGGAGAACGAGCAACAAGATCTAGAAAGAAGACAAGGAGGAAGTTATCAGAATTATGTTGTACTTTTCCAATGAAAGAATAAATATAACTGTATGAAATCTGATTAGGAAGAAGGTATGTAATCATTATGGACTTACTATGATGGAATATCTCTCTTTCATTTGCTTCTTGATGCACCCTTTATATCTTTGTTCGTTGCGGTTATGTGGTCGGTTGTAACTACTTCCGTTGGAAATTCGGAAATCTTGATTATAGACTTGTTTAACCATTCTTGACTATATTCTCTTAAGGGGGCGACAATCACTTCTTGCTTTTCTTTGATATTTAACAATTCAGTTTCAATTTCTCTATGATCAATAGATAAATTTTACAAGATAGTTTCAATGTCCTCATTTTTATTTGTGTACTCAACAAGCCAATTATTAATGTCATCATAAGTATACTCAACCATACTATCAAATTTTTAGGCCGATGATTTCTTCAAATTTTTTAATTTCTCTTCAAATTTCTCTTTGCTCATAAGAATTGAATTTGATATTAAGTTTGGATCTGAAAATTCAATAGTGGTGTCCAGAATATCCAAACAAATAATCTTTGAGTATGCCTCGGTCTTTTTCCTTGATATTTCTTTTAATTGATTTAACAAACCCTTTAATGTATTAATCCTTTCAATCCAACATGCGTTTAATTGTTTCATATGACTCTGGGAGGGAAAATCTTTCTATTTTCTTCTATGGCCAATCATGGCTGAGACTTTTTCTATAAACATAGAAACTACATCTATGAAGAATCCTTAGTCATTCTTCAAATCTTCATTTAAGTGTTCTTTAGTGTTTAGAATTTTGAGCCCGAGAGCGGAAAAACTTTTTTCCAAGTCCCATAAATCTAAAATAAGTGACATTATTTTCTTTATATTCTCTTCAACAAAGTGTCAAGTGGCAATGATTAAGCTTGAAATTCCTTTTACTCTCATATTTGACTCTGGAGTTCCTTGAAGAGTTTTGTCAGGTTGTATCATGGTGATTGTGGTAGCCAATATAGGTGGGGTCACGAGAGTTGCTTCCAATTTCTTGACTCTCTCCTTAAGTATGAGATTTGCCTCTTGCATATTAATTATTGAAACATCCAATGCATCCCCTGTGACTTTATGAATTGAGGATAATTTTGACGGCAACATGTTTTTAGTATCAATGGTGGACCATGACTCTCCCTTCTTATTCTTCGAGGTTCTTTCAAAAGTCAATTTCTTTGAAGACCTATCAAATAAAACATTTTGTACAGAAAAGGTTTCTTCGTCAGAGAAAACTTCATCTTGAACAACCAATGCATCGGATTGTACATTTACTTGGGCATGTTCTTCATCATCTGGAAACTGAATATTTTCAATATCAACATCCAAGTCCATATTATCAAGCAAAATATTATTTTCAGGTGTGTTTTGTTCTTCTCCCTCTTGTTGAGAATTAACCCATTTTCTTTTCACTTGTAATTTATGGGGGTTTTCTAGACTTCCTTGAGGAGGATTTATTTCTCCATTATCACCTGAATTATTACTTAAGGGTTTTTTTTTGGTTTGTTGCAGAATGAGAATTTATTTTAGGCAATATACTTCTATGAGAAACAGCGGGTGACTGGGTGTTTCTTTCACTTAAGGGTTTCCCTCTTTGCTTATGACCTTCATTAGTGCTCACAATTGTCTCTATGTCGCCAGAATTTTTATCAACACCTTGAACAGGAGGGTCGTCACTATCACTCTCCTTCTCCCCAAATATGAGTGTATTGATCAATGCAGGGTTGAGCCCAACTGATTCCATGTGATTATAAAAAAATATGGTTAAGGTCAAACCCTTTGATTTCTTCTGCAAACTTCAAATTAAACTGGTCAAAGTAAGAGGCATATTCATCAATTTTGGAAATTCCTCTCAAGAGAATTTCACCAACACGCCAAGGGAGAGGAATAAAATGTTTTTCCTTCTTTCATAAAAGCATGAAACCAGAAATTATACTTCCTCCCCACCTCTATAATAAATAACTTGTCTGACACATAATAAGGAAGAAATATAGGCTTTTCATGAGAACAAAAAATCCTAATGATGTTGTAATTATACATTTTCTCCATAATTCCATTTTTATTCAAAAAGGTGGATGCTTCCAATGAAATCCTGGAAGTGTCTTCTCCAAAGAGTAATTTCTTAAATTCAGATGCAAAATCATTGTAAACTTCATAAAAATAATGGATAACTTTCTACCTCCATAGAGATTGATACCACATAGTCACGGGTTCAATTTTTGTGTTTATCCTTTTCCAATACTCAAACCTTTAAAAATATGACAGTGTGTGATAGAAAATATCAGATAAGATTCCATATAGAACTTTTTCTCACTTATGAAATTCATTAACTATGCAGAAATTTCAATCGATATCATCTTTGCCCAATCGAAAAAGACATTCTCATGAAGTGTAAAATGTAAAATATATAGGGCCATCCAGGGAATATTTGTCGTAGAATCTTGACCGGTAATTCTAGTAAATAACCAAGCAATTTCTCAATAAGGGTCATTTAAAGAACTAAACTGGATTCTAGATAGGTCTTTTATCATTGCAGTAGGGTCTTGTAGATATTCCTGCAGGAGCTCAATTCCATTATTTTTCCCTCTAAGAAAATTCATGTCCTCTTATCCTTTGTATGTTAGCTTGGGCTTTGGTAATTTTAACAATTTTTTAAGACTGAAGGCGCCAATGAAACAGGGGAGCCGCTTTGTAGTGGAATGGTTCTTTTGTTCTTGATGAATTTATCAATACACTAGGTAACAATATCTTTGCAATTGAAAACCTCGAGGACACAACCAACGAGAGTTATTCCTTATGTCCAAACCTTATTATTATCTTTCTCTGGTAACATTGAATAATACCGATATTCCCTCGACCAATGGTAATTGTGATCTTCTTTGGCGAATAGATTCAAGGTATCCTCACAGAAATGTTGTTTTCTTTCGATCATCTTCAACAGGTTGATAGACTTCTCTGTAATGCCGCTTAGAACAGTGAAATAATATTTAAGTTAGATCCTTCATGAAAGAATTAACCTGAAATAAATATGATTTTCCTCGATAGAAACATCATTAATAACGGCCTTTTCAAAATTCAATTTAGCACTTGAGTTCATAGAATTAGCATTTAATATCACTCAAGAACTGTGAAAGAAAGATGACACGTCATGGCGGGGTGGTAGAGTGGAATATTTCAAATAAGAATATGAGTTTGTGAGCCCATGAGTCTGCTATGATAAGAAAAATGGCTAAGTATTGATACTTTTCAGACGAACTTGTGAATATTGGAAATATAAAAGACAATAAATCGCAAATTTGTGAGTCTGCGAGTCCATGAATAAAAAATAAACTAAGTATTGGAAAAAAGGTTCAAGGAAGAAAGGAGATAGATCGTGAGTTCGCTAGTCCGCCAAACCGCGAATATAACAAAATGACATAGGTATGGAAAAAGCATATGCCATGGAGGTAAGACATGACAATGAAAATTATGGGAGGGAAACATACTTAGAAAAAATATAAGTGCAGAGTAATGAAAAAGAAAGGATGACTTATGAGGTTCAACAACTGGCTCTGACTGTGCGATGATAACCCCCTTCTGGTTATCAAGAATCCAGAATCTCAGGACCATATGTCTTATTAGTTGGGTGATGGAGTCTAGGAGGTGAGAATATATAAAACAAAGAAAACAAACTATGTAAAAGCGAGAAGAAAAATTCAAGCAAAGAAACTCTTCAAATAGTTCCCTTTGAAATGAAGCATTAAAATGTTTCCCTTAATATCCTTGAGCATGTACAAGTTGAAACTTAAAATATTTTCGATGAGATATGGCCCGATCCAGAGTGCTTCAAACTTTGTATGCATCAAGGGATTTTCTTTTGCTTTGTTCTAGAATAACACTAGTTCGCCTTTTTGAAAAATCTTTATTGTTGCACTTTGATCAAAATACTTCTTGACATTCTGTTGTCTCTGACACTTTTTCTTTAATTCCTCAACTCTCTCTTCTTCTACCTTTAACAATTGATTAAATCTCTTTTGCAGAGGAGGAGTATCTTATGTATCTTCAATATTTATTCCATAAGTCAAAGTATTCAATTCAAGACTAAGTGGAATTTTCACTTATTTTCCATAGATCATCGCATAAGGGGATATTCCAATGCTACTCTTTAGTGTCCTCTCACTTTCCCACAAAGCATATATCAATTTTAAATGCCATTTCTTTTGATTTTTATCAATTGTCTTCTTTCGAATTTGAATCAAAGTTTTTATTTATTTATTTAGCAAGTTCATTTTCTTGAGGGTAGTAATTGGATGATTTCCCCATTACAATACCATATTCCCCGCAACAATTAGTAAATTTTGATCCAATGAAGATTGACCCATTATCAGTGATGAACTTTTCTGGTACCCCAAACCTTGATAAAATAGTATCGTTAAGAAACTTTATCAATTCATCAGAATCATCCCTTTTTAATGCCACTGCTTCCTGCCATTTTGTGAAATAATTTGTGGCAATAAGAATGTATACATGTACTTTACTTGATTTCTTATTTATTGTCCCAATAACATATAGTCCCCATTGTGAAAATGGTTCTTCGACCAGTATAGGTTGCAAAGGCATTGTAGACATCTTCATATTTTCTGAGATTTTTTTTACGGGAAAGACATTTCCTCACCATTGCATATGAATCCTTAGAAATTGATAACCAATAATACCCAGTTTTTATTATTCTGTGGGTAGTAGTGGTTGGTGCAAAATGTCCTCCACATATTCCTTCATGAAACTCCTTTATCAATTCTTGAGCCTACATTTCATCTACACACCTCAATATCTTACCATCATAATTTATTCTTAACAATATCTCTACAATTAATACATATTGGTTGGATTTCATTTTAAGAGCTATTCTTTCTTTGGGAGTCATATTGAGGGAATTGTCTAGATCTTAGATAAAAAATGATGTCTTTGTACCATTCGGAATTCAAGATAGGTTTTCCAACTGAAATTGAGACCACCCCATTCAAAGAATCATTATATGCAATGAGCTTACACAATCCTTGTCCTTTAACTACCTTTAAAGGTTTGATCTCGATATCATACTATTGAATCTTGGACAACCAATTTTCCCACTTTCCCTCTCTCAATTGTTGGTTTAAAAGCATATTTACTGGAGAAGATGAAACATATTCTATAACATGGGAATTCAAAATATAATTCTAAAAATATGCTACTGCTTTAATAAGAGAGGGTGCATGTTTCTCCAATTCTTAATATTTTAGCTCATAATCATGACAGGTTTTACTCATGAAGCTTATCGGTAATTCTTCCCCTTTAAAATTTCTTTGTGTAAGAACTAAAGAAACAACCCCTTTTGTATCAAAGGAATATAAAATAAAATATCTTTTAAAATTTTCACTGATAATCACAGGCGTTGTGGTGATTGTTGATTTAATATTGTTAAAATAATTCTTAGTATCTGAAGTCCATTCAAATTTATGATCTTTTTTCAACAATAAATTGATTGGCTTGACAATGCTTGCATAATCAGGAACGAATCTTCTCACAAATTTTATCTTTCTGAAAAATGATTGCACCCCTTTTTTTGAATATGGAGGATTTAATTCATTAATAGCTCTTCAAAGAGCTCAAACACAAAATATAAATTAAATTTGGACGATTATAAAGGACCAATAACCAGAAGCAAGAGTAAGCAATTGAAATTTCTAGAAATTCAAGAGCATATTTTTGAAGGAAAGAAGAGAGATTCGATAATGAGTGATAGGGAAGAAAGACGTGAAGGAAGACACAAGGAAAGACGTGAAGAAAGATGTGAATAAAGACACGAAGCAAGGTATAGAATTCCTAGGAGAAGGGTAAGTGATTCCCCTCGAAACCTCCAAGGAGAACACCATGAGCTCCCTATTCTTCCAAAGGGGACATTATAGAAATTCTCAGGGGATGGAGCGATTGATCCAAAAAGACATGTAGATTTATTCTTGGATTTTTTTGTTTTCCATATTATTGAAGATGGTGATGTAATGGTAAGATTATTTCTCCAAACATTGGCCGATCAAGCTTATGAATGATACACATCATTGCCTACAAGATCGATTGGGTCATTTGATGATCTTGAAATGATGTTTTTGAATATGTTTTCTCCTCCACTTTCTCACCATACTCTTCTCACAGACTTTACTAAAATTAGTCTGAGAAAAAATGAAAGAATTCAAGATTTTAATTTGAGATTCAATAAAACATTGAACAAAATACCAGAAGAGAATAGGCCAAATGCTCCGGTAGTAATCGGTTGTTATAAGAATTTCATGCCTTCCAATGTAAAGTTTTCTATTAGAACATCTCAAATCGAAACCCTAAATCAAGCAATGGGAAAATCCATAGAGATGGAAGAAATCATGTTTGAAACATGAGCTGACCCTAATAGTATTCTTGGAAAAGTACAAAGACAAATAGATAATTTTACCATTTTTTATCAAGGGGCATCAAGCTCAAAGAAGAATGAGAATTAAAAAACACACCATCTCAGAATTCGAGGAGCCGAGGAGGTTTTTTCAAAGGGACCATACCAAATGCAAAAATTGACTCAGTTGGAGCACAAGAGGCACAGACAAAGATGGATATTGCACAAATGAACAAAACTATTAGGTAAATGCAGAATGAAATAGCTAGCTTGAGAAGAAATGAAAATTTCATGCCTGATTCAAGGATTCCAGTTCCAAAACAAAGAACAAATCCTGCTATAGAACAGAGGACAATAATCAAGAATACCAATGATCAATATAGACAGAGAATCCCAAGGGCACTTAATCCCAATGTTGTAATACTTGAAGAATCTTATGATGAACAAGTTATTGAGCAAGAGGTTGACTATATTCAAGAATAAATTCTTGAATATGTAAAGATGGATGGATGTGATACATCCATGTACATATTTGAAGCAAATGAAGAAAATAATATCTCACAAGACAATGTTGTCCAAACACGTGCATAATAAAATAAATCCAACCCAAAGGAAAATATAGAAAAAGAAAAAGAGAAGAATAAATCAAGTGAGCAACAAAGAATTGTAAATACTCCTCAGATGATGTATAATGTGGTTGATGATATTAGTAAATTGAGAATCACTCTACCCTTCATGGAAGTGGTAAACATTCCACAAGAGAGAGAAAATATTCTCAAACTTTTAGATAAACCAGGTGGAAGAATGGAAATTGTTATTACAAATCCAAAGCAGAATCAGAGCATATCAACTATCAAGTTGAAAGGAAAAGTTCCTCCCTTTTATATCTCGATTGAAAATCATGATGTTGTGCTTCACAATTGTTTGATAGATTCCAAAGCGATGAATAATATCATTCCCCTAGAAGTAATGGAAGGACTTGATATGAGTTGTACCAAATATTATGAAACAGACGAAAGTATTTATGCAATCGATTCTAGAAAGGCACCAGCCTATGGAGAAATCAAGGACGTATATGCTTGGATTACTGTTTCTCCCCATATTATCAATGTTTTCACTATCATAGTGGTTGATCTTCCCCCAACATATGGGGTAGTCATTGGAAGAGATTGGTATTCTATGATTGGTGGTTACATAATAAATGATGGTGGTTGCATGATGTTGCCAAACAAAGATTAGACAATGTTGAAAGTTCGTCGTGAGCCCATAAAACTATTTTAATTTAAAAAGAAAGAGAATGAAATGATGCAAGATTATATAGATACAAGTATTGGAAATTATGTTATACTTGATTTGGAGCAGTCAGAAAACTTGAAACAAGAAGATAATTCTTTTACTAGATTATGGAGAATGTCATTCGATGGTGCATGCTCAAATTCCAGGAATGGGGTTGGAATTGTATTTAAAAGTCTAGATAAAGTCATATATCCACATGCTATCAGATTGGAATTCCCATGTACCAACAATGAAGCAAAGTATGAATCACTAATTCAAGGGATGATTCTATCACTCGAAATGAACATTGAACATTTGATTATAATCGATGATTCTAAATTGGCTATAAATAAAGTTATTCAAAGATATAAGATCAAGAAAGAAAAACTCAAGTTGTATGTCAAAGACTAAATGAATTGATGGAGGATTTCTATTCATT
>SNQJ01S0147796.1:0-22297 GCA_010110895.2 Picea sitchensis
TGAAAGGTATTGTTGCTACCATGGATCCTGTTCAAGCATGCAGTAGGTGTAAACATAGCTATTATGGTTGGTGGATTCACATGAAGGAAAAAAATAGGGAGGCGATTTCATTGCCATTTGTATCGACAACGCCATTGTATTATGTGAATGCAACCCCCACATGAGCAATGCTTATACCACAATTGCAGCCGATGTCATGGCCTGCTTCCAAATATTACTGACACTTACGAAATGGAGCGCAGACCAATAGTAGAGATCAATACAACTTTGAGTTTGAAAAATTTTCAATGCAACAATATATGTTCCCTCTACATTGGGGCTTAACCCAAATATTGCAAATTCAGGATAGTGCATCAGTTAATAAACAGTGGCATTGGTTCTATTCTTCCAAGTGGGTTGCAAACAAGTTGCATCTCAACAAGGAAAATTGCTCAACTCTAGACCTTTTTTTCTGGGGATGTGATCGAGTTTCTTCTGATAGCTACGCCCAGTAAAACATGCTACATTTGGGCTGATGCTGAACTTAAAATTGCAAAAGTTTATAAAGTGCATATGAAGGTTTGTATTATTTGGCCAAGAGGCATTTCTGCCATTCCTCTTTCAAAGGAATCCATGCAAGCATGGTATGAAAATAAAGGGTTAGTGAAATATCATATGAAATATATACTCAAGGGAGAGTATGTGTTTGGAGGGGCTTGGTACAGAACTTAAGGTTCACAGGAGGAAAAAAAGATGATTATAAACATACCAATTTCTATGATCCTATTACAGAATCCTTTGAAGTTGAACTCGAGAGGGTTCAGAAGGTGTATGAGCAGGAAAGGAAAAGGATGATTGAGGAGGAGAAGAGATCTCACGAGCTTGCTCGAAAATCAATGGATGACTATAACAATGGACAGAGACATAGATCTAAGTGCAAGGAAAGAGCCTTTCCCATATCTATTAGACTTAAAACTAATGCACATGGTTTTTTCTTCTATCCTTTGATTCATCGTTATCAAAGTTTTGAAGCTTGTTAAGCTCCAAGATTGAATGACTCTTGGAATATATGTGTCAATAGTTCCAAGCACAAAATTAGCAGGCAGTTCCAGATTCTAAGGGATTTTAACTCCAGTTGTTCTCAGCATTCAAGACATTTGGCAACCTATTTCAAATTGGATCCAATAACCTTCAATATTTCAGACAAATTGTAATATTTTCCAGATTACTTGTAACCTTGTTCTATTTTTAGTAAGTAGATTGAATTTAACAGGGAGAGTCTATTAGATGAGATATAGATATATATTTCAGAAATTGTAATTAAAAAGGGGAGGGAGCAGTCTCTAGGACTGTGGTTCGACCTTTGTGAATTATAGGAAAACTATGTACTAAGATTTGTGTTGAGTATATATCTGAATGCATAATTTCCTCTCTGATATTTTTGATCAAATTTCCATTACCTTCCATTTATTTTTTGTATATGTGGATGAATTGCAAAGTTCATAGTGTCTATAGTTCATTTGATGACTAAGAGATGCCATTATTTTATTGCATTAGTGGATTTAGATCCCACATATAATTTACTGTTGTAATTGACCATTTGTATATGCTTTTAGTGTATCTAAGTCTGTTGATACAATAGTGTTCCCTATTCCATATCAGTTTTAATTCATCTGATCTTTTCAGAAAGGACTTTGTTTATTGATGAGATTTATGTGGTGGGGAGTGTTTTCAGTCATTTTCAGAGAGACCGCAATATTTTCAATGAAAAATGAAACATTCAAAGTCACATGGAGCATCCAACTTAGATGAATTATGCATAAGCTTATAAGTCTGAAAATGAATATTTGAAACAAGATAGATACAAAGCATATTGAAATGATTTCTGCATCAACAATTTCTCATCCAAACAAAGAAGAATACATTTAATGATAACAAATAAAGAAGAACATACACTAGGAACACTGACTAAAATAGCTGAACACATGAATCTATGAGAAAATACTTCAAATGCTTGTCTGCAAATCTTTCATTAATATTAAGGAAATATTACAATATGGACAATCTTTCTTACTCAACTCTCAAACCCTTTTCTTCTTATTTCCTTCACAATATATAGAATTAAATTTCAATCTAACTCAATCAGGTCGAAATAGTTAGGGTTTCACATTCAAGGAATTACAAACTAACTCTTATTTTTTAGGGTTTGGTTTTTAACTAATTAAATTAGCAAAAATCTGTAAAAATAGGTTGTAAAGATCCTTTTGAATCTCCCAAACCATGACACCTGTGCAAAATGTGAGAGATTTTTTTTTGTATGAGCTAGTGATTGAGAAAAACCTTTTTCAGTTTGTTCATATCAATCACCATTTGCTCGGAATCGACGCTTGAAGTTGACTGCAAAAATAGTCAGCGACAGGAAATTTCGCAGCAACCAGGAGATTTCACAACGAATGATAATTTTTCCTTTTCTCCTAAATTGAGAACTGGGATGGGATGATTTTTTGTCATCAAATTAATGACACTATGATGCCTCTCCGAAAAAACTATGGGAAAAACCTAATTGGTCTTTTTAAAGTTATGATGAAAATATCATTTTACATCAACTAGGAAATTTGCTGCGAAATCTCTGTTTCAACAGTTTCCTTTGTGAACTCTCTCTCTGTGTCAATATGTGATAGTGTATTTGCCATTGTTGTGGATAGAAGGCCATAGGTAATGCCGAGGATATCAAAATAATAAAAAAAATGACCAGGATTTCTCCATATGCCTCATCGCCTCATTGATATTACATTGACAGAAATATGATCGAACCTTGACACATGATCTTTTTAGAGACTAGGACATGACTACAAGACTCAATTAGAAAAAAAACCAATTGTTTTGACTTTGTAAATTAATACTCCCTAACAATCCCCATTGTGTCAAGTTCCCATGGGAGATGGGGGATATGTTTCTGAATTAGAACCTTGGTGAGTTGCTTGCCTTGATGGAAAAGCTATGCTACTCAACTTGTTGAAGGCTATCACGAACATGTTGCTGGAGGGGTTGGATCTGTTCAACCAATATAGTTTCATGATCTACCTGAGCGTGGGACGAATCTTTCGGTGAAGATGCATCACGAAGAGTATGATGTGTTATATTATAACCTTACTTCACTTGGCCGTGTGGAGCCACCCTTGTAGGTGAAGCAATAATGTTTGTGTGATCCTCTACAATATTCTCAATCTGCTTCTGCTTGACATAAAGGTATTGGGATGAGGATGTACTGGTTGCAGTTTCCTTGAGTTCACCTTCTGATCGGATTCTGGAGAGGCTAAAATTTGTAGTATGAGAGATTACTTTGCATCACTGTTTTGTCGATACAATAGTCAAAACTACCTATGGTATCCTGTAGGGATGACCCCCCAGAGTAACAATGACACTACGGGGTTGAGAGTCATAAAAATCATCACGCCTCCACATATATGGTTGGCCTAATAGAACATTACAGACTTACAGTGGGGAAACATCACACGGTACCTCATTCTTGAAGGGATTGATGTTGTATGACAAGTGACACTATTGGCTGACACAAATATCTCGTCCTTGGAAGAACCATCTGATGTTGTATGGTTGGGGGTGTGGTATTGTCATAAAATCCAACTACTTGATGAGCTATGATAAGATGAGGTTTTTCTGGCTTTCATTATCAACAATGAAACGCAACGGGGTCGCCCTCACCCACATCTGTGAATCGAGGAGGTGCTCTCCCTCCTCAATATACTCTAGTTATTTTGGTTGGATTATTGCGGTCACGACATTAGCAATGGGTTCTGCATCAATTATCTATCTGCTTTTATTAGTTTCTGAATTAGAGTCGGATTCGGGGCTCAACTCTGTTTCTTTGATATCGGCCACCAATGACTGTTTTGAGCGACATTCATCGGTGTTGTGCCAAGGGATTTTGTGGAAGTCACACCACTTCCCAGTTCCCTTCTTCATCTTTCTGTTACCCTTCTTTTCTTGTGGATTAGACTATTTGTATTGACGGTTATGTGAGTTAGGGTTTCCTTTACCATACTTTAGTTGCTGCAAATTTTCAAGCCCAAATTCCCTCTTGTTCTGCTCCTTAAATTTATGCTCGATTTTGACAGCAGATCTATAAGTGTCTCCCAGTGATGAAATTTCCATAAAATCCATTTCATATTGGATGTATATGTGTAGAGCCCTATGGTATTTCAGAACCAAATTCTTCTTAGAGTCTTTGATACCCATGTTGGTGCGTAAGGTATGGAAGGTATTTGTGAAGTATGGCACTGTTTGGTACCACTTTTGATGCAGTGTGGTCCATCTCATGTATTTGTCATCATAGTTTCCCATAGGGTAATATTTCTCCTTGACCACATCCATAAAATAATCCCAAGTGGGCTTGGCCCCAAATGTTCCAGACTCCTTGATGTAACTTTTCTCCCATTAATTTTCTCACCAATTATATACACATGGTAGAGCCTTAAGGAGCGCAAAGGTGATATTGTCTCTATCGAAAACATTATGAACAGAGAAATAACCTTCTAGAAAATTTAACCATTTTTCCAAAGAATACACATCAATTTGACCATAAAAAACAAGAATACCAAAATTAACTTGTACCTTAAATGGAGTAGCGTCTCCAAAGAGATTGCTTGATGAAGACACGCATAATATTGTCATATATATATGAAGGATTTGGGGAAAATTCTCCAACATATTGTTCCTCTATTGCGAGAGGGATTCCGCAACAACAACTTGATGGGATATTCTTCTCCCACATCTCTCTTTTCTTTCACTATGGGAGGCCTCTTTGGCTGACAAGAGAGGTTTTCCTCAAGGGAAACTAGCTCGAGACCCAACTCTTTGTACCCTGACCTCGTCAGGGACATGCACTAAGAAACGCCTACGAGCAACCTACTATGATACCACTGATATGGATTATTTTTTAGAATGAAATGAAAGTAAATATATAACAAGGAAAATACAGATATATAAATATCCAATAATATAATAGAGATATACCAGATATATAACAAAAATCATAAATATACAGTAATACACAATTTCTATTAATGAGTGAAATGTACAAAACTGTAAAAACATGGAGTGAATGAACTTGCTAGAATGGTGGAAGCTTATCCCTAAGAAGATATGTGACGGATACGCTTATTCAAAAGAATATGATGATGTTTACAATGAGGCTCTATAGGCATTTTTAACATAAAAAAACTAAAACCCTAACCCCAGAAGATGAAACTACAAAAGGTTTGTGGGCCCCAATTGGGGTAGCTGGTATGTCAACTTACCAAGGGCGTAACATTTTCATACGATATCCATTTGGGGAGTTCGATACCTCGTCGAAAATTTCTGTCCAAGAAGTACAACTTCAGTCAGGATCAACGTATGCTGATAGACACTTGTGGCCCCCCAAAAGTCCAAAAACAAATCGTTTAGGGCCTTAAAACGACCCTGGAAGTTTGGGACTCAAAAAACTGTAAAAAACTGCCAAAATGGAAAACTCTATTTTGAGCCAGTGCAATAGGTGGGTGGCCACCGATATCCATCTAGATTAACTGACTATGGTCATCTGATTAAGGCAAAGAAACATAATATTGACACTGACGAAGCACCCAAAATGGCTATCATTGGGGATTATTAGGACAAGGAAATTGTCACTCAGGTCAGCGACCTACTCAAATAAATGAGGAATTGTTTCCCCACAAATTCTCAGAAATGAAAGGAATCAAAGGATTTATGGGGGCTATGAAAATTCAGATCAAACCATATGCCAAGTCTGTCAAAATGATTCCTTATTGATTAAATCCAAAATATAAAGAAAATGTGTGCAAGGAATTGGATGAAATGTTGGATGTTAAAATCATTGTCCCTATGGAAGAGTTGGATTGGAATAATCCCATGGTGGTGCAACCAAAGAAAAAAATATTATATTAGAATCTGTGTATATTTGAGAATCCTTAATGCAGCTTGTTTTCATTATCCTTTCTCTACCCCTTTCACCGGTGAGGTTCTGGAGAATGTTGGAGGATGATAAGCCTACTCTTTTATAGATGAATTTTAGGGGTATAATTAGGTTCGAATCTAGAGGAGGATCAAGTAAAAAACAACTTTGTGATAGATTAAGGTTCCTTTTCTTATACTTTGATGTCATTTGGACTAAACAATGCACCTGCAATTTTTTTCTATATAGTGGTCACATCCTTCAAAGAATTTATCCACAAGTTCCTTAATGTTTATTTGGATGACTGGATAGTGTTCAATTTGCTAAGGAGAACATACAAGCCCTTCGATTGATGTTGTATCATTGTCATCAACTCTATATCTCTTTGAATTTGAATAAGTGCATATTTTATATGCCTTTTGGAACACTACCAGGGCATGTAGTTTGCAAAGATGGATTGTTAGTCGACCAAGATAATATTTCTGCCATTCTAGATATGGTGGCCCCCAGTTCAGTTCACAACTTAGATTCCACATTAGTTCATACTAGATATTTGTTTGGATCCGATCCTAACCCCTCTCCATGGGTTATTATTTAGTAGGATATGTTTTCTATGTAATAAATGTTGACATTAGTTAATAAGGCCTAATAAATAAATGAGAATAATTCAATGTAAGAAGACCTAATAGAAGCTTTCCTTCTAGAAATATCTTCCTCTAGAAGTTTCCTTAGAGGGTAGAATTAGTATAAATAAGTGTAGGAGGCATGGTTTAAGTTTGTGATCTGAAAATAAAAAAGGTTTGTGTATAAAAATTTGGAATATGTATGTGTCTTGGGCAATTGGATGAAGTTGCAAGCACATGAAAATATTGGGTTTTTATACTTGAAATGAAAAAACATAAACAGACATAAACAACCATCATAATAAACACATAACACAACAAAATGATAAAGGAGTTCACCCCTCTCTTGGGCTACATCTCCTGGTCCATCTTCCAATGGATCATTTTCATTATATGCTCAAAGTGTTAAAATCAGTGCTTTACAATGCTAAAAATGAAAAATAGATGGCTCCAATGGCTCCATAATGTCCAAAATCCCCTAACTAGGCTCTTCCTACACCTGGTTTGGCAAAAAATTGAAGAAAATACACTTCCTAGAAGTTTTTTCCAATAACTTGTTGTCTATGCTTGCCAAAACGTACCCATTGTCTCAGTAATCCAGCCTCTATGTGTTTTTCATGCCAAAACTCAACACCATGTGCCATTTTGTAAAATGGGTGGATTTGTCGCACAGTGAGCACAATTGGCGCCTTTTCTTCGGAGGTTATGGTCCAATGGCGGTTGTGTGTCCCACGTGCCCAAGGGTCGGTGCTAAAATATAACATCTATCGAATAGGACCATTGGTTCCCCATGCTAATGGTCGTATGGCATATGTATTAAGTTTCATGACCAGGGCTGGGGCTAAGCCCCGACCCTTTTCCCGCTAGAATGAACCCATATGAAAACTTAAATAATTTTAATGCCACCATAGGTTAAGAACTACTTGGTAGGTGGGCTTGTGGCCCTACCTACGCAAAGTATTTCCCATTCCCAGAGGTCGCGGGTTTGACGCCCTCGGAGCCAAACAAATTTTTTACCACACACAAGGGGTGCCACATGGTGTCCTCGAGCTGGGCCATGTGGCACCCTTTCATTCTCCCTCGTAGAATGACATGTGTCAATCTAGGATTATTCCACATCATACACCTACCCAGTCACCATGACATGTCACCACTTTCCAAGTCACCCTGCCACATCATTTGTATGGTCATACGGACTATACGATCAACTATCAAGTGGCTTGTACCGACTGTACAGTCAGCAATTTTGCATGTTTGGAAAAACAAACAGACTGCAATATCTCCCTCATATGAACTCTGTTTGATCCCATTCAAGTTTCATTGGGATCTTGAGGTCGAGATATACCAAATGAATCCATTTTTGAGCCATTTTGAACACTTTGATTTTTGATCATTTTTTGATCCCTTGGATCACTCCTCCCCATTGGGAAGCTTTTGGACCTCCAAATGACTACTTTCAGTCAATCTGAAGATGAGGGTATAGTTCCCTCAACTTTTCCACCTCAATCCATTTATATTTTCTTAGATTTTTTCCTTCTAAACTAACATGAAGGTACTCCACACTCCCTCATTTTGAAGTTCTTATCTTTCTGTCAATGATTGTATCCTCATGCAATTATGAAATATATTTAGGAGACAATTCATCTATGGAAGGAATATGAACATGCTCTCCTTGATCATCAATCAAAGGAGGCTCATACAATCTCAAATTATCAACACTAACAACTGCATACATTTGCATATAAGGAGCAAAATCCAAACATAAGGCATTGTTACTAATCTTTTCAAGAATTTGAAAAGGTCCATATCTAATTGGTTTCATCTTTTTACCTTATCCTTTAAGCCTCTCTTTGCTAATGTAAATACAAAATTCATATCCAAATTGGAAGCTATGATCAACATGATTGTTGGCACAGGGGCAGACCCAGGGTTCATCTCCAAGAGTGCACCAACAAGCCCTAACTACTGGCCCTTTCGGCTACACTTGCGAAGCAGATACAGTCTCACCCGAAGCATCTATGGGGGGGTTGCAGGAAAAAAGTGTCTACAACCAAGGGGAATATCAAGTGGATCCAATACCAGAACAATACACCATTCATATATCACTTATCAGCTTAGATCTATTTTGCACATCTACTTATCAGATCTAACGAAGTAGTGCAATCACAATATATGAATGACAGAGATAGAATACCATTTACACACAACACAAAATATACGTGGCTCGCCCTCTCTCTAGGGATACGTCCACATAACCGTGCTATAATATATTAAGGTAAATCATATAGTTCTTATCTGCGCTCTTAGCTAGCAAATTTTCTTTCTTCTCCTTTCTTTCTCTCCCCTCCTTGTGCACCCAGCAGCAGGGTTGATCTTCACACCCAACTGAAGATCTTACAATACCAGAAAGCTCTTGTACTCATCACTTCTTTCACACTACTGCTCACTCGATCACACAACAACAAAGACAACAACAATAATCATAAGACAAACAACAACAACACCCTAGGTACCAAAACCCTAGGTGTCTAAACCCTAGGTCAACTTGACCCGCGTTTTCAGGTCTTCGCCAGCCTGTCTTTCCTTCCTTCTCATGCGGTGCTCCAAAGTATCTAACGGTGGATTTTTCCACTTGCTGAGTTGTCCAGGATCCTTCTTCCTTTTTTATCCATCATACTTGATTTCCTTGTCCAACGACTTTCTTTCTTAGGCTTCACTCCATATTTTCTTCTCTTTTGCTCACTTCGACCCAAAAACAGTCACTGTGTCTTCCGTGAGATTCTAATTTGGGCTTTTCTTCCTTGTTCTTCACTTGCTTCCATACCCAAGGGCCAACAGGCCCCCAACACTCACTCGTGACTCATCCCGAGGCACTTCATATCTGATTTTTCTAGTTTATTTTGACTTCGGACTGTGCAGTGCAGCCTTTTCTTTCTACTTTATGCCTCCTCTCCTTACCTTGTGTAGACTGTCTTTTCTATGTCTGGTACCCAGTTTCAAATGCACCTGGTACCTGGACCCTTTTCTTCATTCTTTTAGTGAGAGTTGCGAGGGGACTGGTTGTCATAGTACAACTTCAGCCGACTCCCATTCACTAATCCTTCCCTCCATGTTCCCTTTAAAGTCTTCAACTGCGCAACTCCTCCTTCTGTAACATAAGCGATCTCATATGGCCCAAGCCAATGCGTTCTGAACTTCCCAGGATGTTTCATGAACTTACTGTCGTATACCAGTAGAAAATCACCTTGTTTAAATACCTTCTGCTTGATGTGCCTGTCATGGTAGGCCTTCTCTCTTTCCTTCTATACTTGTTGATGGAATCCTACAACAAATCGATCTTCTTCCAATTCGACCAGCTATGCAAGCCTCTCTTGAACAATGCCAGTGTCATCCATATCTGTAAAGGCAACAATTCTTAGGCTTGGTACCAAGTATTCCATTGGAACAATAGCTTCAAGACCATATACCAACTTGAAAGGGGTCTGCATTGTTAGTTTCTTGCAAGTAGTTCTATAGGCCCATAATAATGTTCATACTCTTAGATCCCAATCATCCATGTTAACACTGCAAATCTTGGTTAGTGTTGTCTCCAAAATCTTGTTGAATGCTTCAACTGTCCCATTTTCTTGTGGATGGTACGGTGTGCTGTTTTGATGGTGGGCTGCAAATTCTTCAGTCAGGGCTTCAATTGTCTTATTGATGAAATGTGTTCCTTGATCACTCATAAGGATCTTTGGGCATCCAAACCTGTTAATGATGTCATCAAATATGAAGCACGCAACTGTAGTTTCACTACAATACTTGACTGCTCTTGCTTCAACCCATCTAGTCAAGTATTATGTCACAGTGATGATGTGCCTTGCTCCTGTACACTTTCCTGGTGGGTTTATAGGTCCAACGAAGTCAATGGACCATTTCTCAAATGATTGTAGGGTCAGTTTTGGTGCCAATGGAATTTCATCTCTTTTGGATGGTTTCCCAACTCTTTGGCATACATCACAAGCTCTGGAATAGTCTTTAGCATCTCTATGTAAGGTAGGCCACCAAAGTCCATCCCTAAGAATCTTCTGCACATTTTATTTTCTTGCATAATGTCCTCATGCGATGCCTTCATAAGCTTCTACAAGGATAATCGGTTTCTCTACTTCCATAATGCACCTTCTCAATATCTCATCAGGTACCATTTTGTATAGTTGTCCGGCTATAAGCGAAAAGTCTGCAACGCGCACTACTAGTTGTTTCTTCTGTGGAATTGTATACTCACTGGGTGCCATTCATGTTGACAGGAACTGGATTATCTCTGTGAAGTGGTCATCAATATTTATATTGTCTAGTATCTATGCATCCCACAACGCATCCTCCAAACTAGTGGACTCTTCTCCATTTTCCAACCTCAACAAGTGGTCAGGACCTTTGTTCATTCTTCCTGGCTTTACTATGATCTCAAAGTCATATTCTGGAAATAGCAGAATCCATCTGCATGTTATTCCCCCCAACACTGGCTTGTTGACTAGGTATTTCAGTGCAAAGTGATCAGTAAACATTTTAAAGTTCCCTCCCAACAAGTAGTGGTGGAATTTTTGTAGCGCATACACCATGGCTAACCCTTCTCGCTCGGTGGTGGTGTAGTTGACCCCTGTAGTTGATAGCTTTCTTCTAGAAAAATCTAATGGATGATGAATCTCTCCTTCACCGGGTTGTGCTAACACTGCTCCTATGGAAATAGAAGACGCATTGATGTGCACATGAAACTCCTTACTCTAATTTGGAAACACCAGAATGGGCGCAATAACCATTTTATGTTTCAGTGTATCGAAGCTCTGTTGGCATTCTTCTGTCCAATTGAACTGACAATATTTATTCAATAATTTCTCCATAGGTGTTGTGATATGATCATATCCCTTGATGAACTTCCTGTAATATCCTGTGTGTCCCAGCACAGTGTGCAGCTGTTTGACTGAAGTAGGAGGTGATAGATCAACTATAATGTCAATTTTAGATGGATCAACCAACAATCCCTGCTTACATACAATATGACCTAACAACACTCCAAATGGTGAGAAGAAGATGCACTTCTTTAGATTCAAAGAAATTTGACACTACCTGCATTTGTCCAACATTAGGCTTAGACATTCAATATGATTCTTCATTAAAATAAAGACATTCCAATCACCAAAGTATGCTTCTAGAAATTTATGTAAACATTCCTTGAATGCTTCGACAACCACCCTAGAAAATATGGCTGGGGAATTATTCAATCCAAATGGCATCACTGTATACTGATAAGATCCCCATTCTATTGCAAATGTGGTCTTGTGGTGATCTTCCTTGGCAATCTGGATTTGATGGTATCCTGAAAATCCATCTGTAAAAGAATATACTTCTTGGCCTCCCACATTATCTAACACTTTGTTAGTGAATGGTGTAGGGAAGGGGTCATGCAAACAAGCATCATTCATCTTTCTGAGATTTGTGCAGATCCTGATCTCTCATGTCTTCTTGTCTTGTACCACCATAGGGCCAATCCACTCTGACTCTTCGACAGGTTCTATGATCCCTGCTTCCAACATTCTATCGAGCTGAATCTTCACTTTCTCTTTGTACTTAGGGTTCAATCTGTAGGGTCTCTGTTTGACTGGTCTAGCATCTGGCTTTAAAGGTATCATCATCTCTTCCATAGGCCCTTTAATACCCTTCATATTAGTGAAGTTGGTTGGAAACAAGTCCTGATGTTCATGCAATAATTCTGTAATCTTGTCAATGGTGGCAACATCCCAATAATCTCCAACATTTGCAAGCTTCGGTGTCTGTTATGTTACAATGTTGACCTTCTTAATCTTGATTGGGTGTCCAATGAATGGTAACTCAACTCCTGGTCCTTCCACATCTCTTTGGCCTTCTGTTTCTGTAATGTTCACCTTTCTTAGATCATCGTCTTCATCAGCATTGATGTTGTAACAGTCTTGCAATTTTTGTAGAGGCGCAGTCCATTCGTCCACGTCTTTCTATGAAGGGAGACTAGAGGCCTCCTCAAACACTTTCTGTCTGACAATCTGTAGTGCTTGATCTACTGAAGGATATTGACTTTCAAATAAGAAGGTGGTTACAAAATTCTAAGTCATACCTTTCCAATCTATAGTGATGAGGCACAACTCTTCTTGAAGGTACTAGTTGATAGGTGTTGTGTCTAGTGTGTTAATGAATTTTTGCACCCATTGTTCTTTAGGAACGTTGCTCCAGGCCTCCTCACAACTTCTCACATTGTCCTTTGGGCAACTTCGACCTGTGTATCAAACTTCGCAATATTCAACTTGTGCTTTGAATTGCATTCTCATCAAGGTACACCACTATACCCAATCTGTAATATTACTTAAATGTGTCCCCCACCATCTTGCTAGGGTTTCTTTCAGGGCCTCATCCATCGCCAACATTCTTTTTTGCATTGGTACACTCTCTTCAAAGTCCGACAAGAAGGTTTCTAAAGGATTTAGACCATCAAAAGTGGGTAAGTTACTTACTGTTGTGCCAATCTAGTGAACTTCTCTGGTTAATATAGCACATATTCTTGTAGATACCTCGTACATCTTATTTTTCCAGTTCTCCATTGCTTCTTCTGAGTCTGATTAACATGCACTGTCACTTCACCACCTTAGGTTTCAATCGATCGTAGGATTAACGTAATCTTGTTGTCTGGCTGTTAATTTGTATATATTTTCCAGTTCGTATGCATGGCCTTCTTGTCTAATGGGTTCTGTGTATCGCTGACCTTCATTTGGATCTAAGGGTGTAATGACCCTACGACCATATTTTTCAAAAGTCATACATCTCTTCTTTAAATCAACCACAGTGGAATTGTTGAAGGCCCAATCAATTCCTAACAGTGCACGGTAAGGGCAGCTGTCATCAACTATCTCAATTACCTCAAAGTCTGTGAATGTTCTTACTCCGTCGATGTCCACAGGGACATGTTCCAATCATCCAAAGGGGATGATAGCATGTTGATTATCCATCCTGAGCCTGATAGGGGAATAGATCAACCCAGGTTTTCCCATCAACGCGCAAGTTTTCTCCATCATGACATTGAACTCCAACCCTAAGTCAAGGACTACATAATCTATCGCATACTCTCCTATTTGAACATTCAAATGTAATTCCTTATTTGTCCTTCTCTTCTTGCCGATTTGGTGTACTGACCTATTCAATAAAGGTTCTATATTTCCTAGATCATATTGTTTGATTAAATTTTGTAACTCTTGTACAACGCTTTCATCTTGAATCAANATTCAACTTGTGCTTTGAATTGCATTCTCATCAAGGTACACCACTATACCCAATCTGTAATATTACTTAAATGTGTCCCCCACCATCTTGCTAGGGTTTCTTTCAGGGCCTCATCCATCGCCAACATTCTTTTTTGCATTGGTACACTCTCTTCAAAGTCCGACAAGAAGGTTTCTAAAGGATTTAGACCATCAAAAGTGGGTAAGTTACTTACTGTTGTGCCAATCTAGTGAACTTCTCTGGTTAATATAGCACATATTCTTGTAGATACCTCGTACATCTTATTTTTCCAGTTCTCCATTGCTTCTTCTGAGTCTGATTAACATGCACTGTCACTTCACCACCTTAGGTTTCAATCGATCGTAGGATTAACGTAATCTTGTTGTCTGGCTGTTAATTTGTATATATTTTCCAGTTCGTATGCATGGCCTTCTTGTCTAATGGGTTCTGTGTATCGCTGACCTTCATTTGGATCTAAGGGTGTAATGACCCTACGACCATATTTTTCAAAAGTCATACATCTCTTCTTTAAATCAACCACAGTGGAATTGTTGAAGGCCCAATCAATTCCTAACAGTGCACGGTAAGGGCAGCTGTCATCAACTATCTCAATTACCTCAAAGTCTGTGAATGTTCTTACTCCGTCGATGTCCACAGGGACATGTTCCAATCATCCAAAGGGGATGATAGCATGTTGATTATCCATCCTGAGCCTGATAGGGGAATAGATCAACCCAGGTTTTCCCATCAACGCGCAAGTTTTCTCCATCATGACATTGAACTCCAACCCTAAGTCAAGGACTACATAATCTATCGCATACTCTCCTATTTGAACATTCAAATGTAATTCCTTATTTGTCCTTCTCTTCTTGCCGATTTGGTGTACTGACCTATTCAATAAAGGTTCTATATTTCCTAGATCATATTGTTTGATTAAATTTTGTAACTCTTGTACAACGCTTTCATCTTGAATCAACTTAATACAAGTATATAAAAATTCCATGAGCTTGCTTACCACTTTTCCTTCTTTTGGCAAAGCAGATTGATCAAATGTCTGAGGCATGCCATACTCTCTTACTTATGGTCTTGTCTTTGATGAAGAACCTTGGTCTCCTTTGAACTCTATTCTTTCCTATTCAAATGTTTTTCTTTCTTTCTTTGCATCAAAGGTTTGGGTCTTCTCTGCAGATTTCCTAATTCCTGAGTCTTCTATAATCTTCCCTTGGGTCATTGTGTCATCTCCTATAACAATGCCTCCTCTAGTAATAACAATGACTCTAGGGTCTTCTCCATGAAGTTTATCTTTGATCAACTGTATCTGCAGGTTCTATTGAGGTCCTCGTTTCTCTTGAAGTTTATCCAGCAATGTTGGGCATTCTTCAATAACATGCTTGAAGGAGTTTCAGTAGCTGGAAGTAGTGCAAGGGTTTTGACAGTCCCTTGGCAAGTGTCCTGGCTGTGCACAGTTATAATATATGATCTCTCCTCGACCTTGACTCATACCTCCTCCTTTTCCTCTTCCTCTGAATCCACCATAAGGATTGAAGTTTCCTCTCCCACGGGAGTTGTACTTCATATAGTTTCCTTCTTTTTGTACTTCTCCTTGAATCTTATATATTTCTCTCGACCTTTCATGCTTGATATCGAAATCCCTACAATACCTATCATCATGTCCTACAGACTTATAGAATGTACAGTACAAATTTGTAGGTGTTTGAACATACTTTTTCATGTAGTATCACTCACCAGGGTGATGCCCATTTTTGTATACCTCACACTAGGGTAAGGTGACTTACTTCAAAGGGCTCAATGCTCTAGAGGCCAAGTATTCATGGAATAGAGGGCAGCGTTCCTTATCATGGCATTCTGACCTGCATCTAACACACGATATGTAATCTCTTTTATATTTTCCCTTGTCCTTATTCATATCTTCGACCTGCAAGGAAAAACTATTCAGCTGACTCAATATCTGACTCATATCTGAGCTGGATTCTCCCATAGGGACTGATTCTAACTTCATGGTGATCTCCAGTGCCTCAGCATGCGAAGAAATATTCTACTGCATCAGAGGAATTCCACTGTGGGGTAAGAGAGAAACAATGAACCATTCCTTGTTCTTCTCATCTGGAATCTGAAAAGTCAATCGACTTGTTAGGGTCTTGAATCTCTAATCGAACTCCCAAACTGGCTCAACTACCCTCTGCTTGATCTCCTTCAGTTCTGTAATACACTGAGACTTCGATTTAGGTTTCTTGAACTCTGCAATAAGTGCATTATTAATCTGATTCAGTGTCTTAGGCTATGAAATTCCTTGGACAAGCTTCATGTACCAACTCAGTGTGTAATCCCTTAGAGTGGTACTAAATTGGGTTCTTTTGACAGCTTCATCAGTGACATTTTTAATATTCCATATGGCTTCACATAGGAACCAGTGCTGATCAGGATCTTCAGATCAATCTCCCCTAAAGATAGGAAGCCTCATCTCATCTACCATAGATCTTCCTAGGGTCCCTGACTGAATATGTGGTGGAATACTATTAACAATGCTCTGGATGCTCTGGTGACTGTGATTACTATGGTTTCTTAATACTACTGAATGAACAAGAGGGATAATAGAACTTACTTCAACAATCTGCACAGTTTCTGAGGTTTTTGGTTCGTCCCGGCGAAGTTCTTCAACTTCCTCTTCCTCTGACCTAGCGAGTTTTGAATTCTCTTCATTGGTTAGATCTGCTACTTCTCCACTGTAGAAACTCTCATCTCCGTAGTTCTTCTTGAACAGGTTCACAAGATGAACTTCTCTAAACACTTTCCCACTGCACATATGTCCACCTTATGTGTCTTTGTCGCTGTCTGAATTTTTGAACATTATATTTTTCAGATTTGACCAATCTATTGTATCTTCAAGATGTTCTTATCATGCAACAACATCTTGATTCTCAGCTTCAGAAAGTGTAAATTTTTTTCTTTGGGTCCCTTGAAAAAATATCTCTCGGCTTGGCTATATGACTCTACTATGTCAACAACAAACTCAGTGATGTAGCCTCCAATGGTGCTATCAAACCAATGATATACTGCTCTTGACATGACATTATTAAATCTCCCGACCTTCTTGATCAACATCGACGTCCAAACTGCAGGAGGTCTAGATCTAACCTCAAACTGGGTATCTGCCAACCTGGCTAACCACTTGTATAGTTCCTGATGGATTCCTCCAAAGAATATCTCGTGTATATTAGTAAAAATATGTCTCTCCAACCAATCCTCTATACTAAGATTAAAGTTCTTGTTTTGGTCTTCAGCGAAGTCCTTTTCTTGATCCTCTATCCCCTTTTGAATCTCTATCTTTGATGGGAACCACCTTGACATTCCCTTAAGAAGATTCTTGTCCCGACAATGGAACCATTTGTTGGCACAGGGGAAAACCTAGGGTTCAGCTTCAAGAGCGTACCAACAAGCCCTAACTACTGGCCCTTTCAACTACACATGGAAAGCAGATGCATTCTCACACGAAGCAGCTATGGGGGCATTGCAAGACAAAAGTGTCTACAACCAAGGGGAATATCAAGTGGATTCAATACCAGAACAATAAAACATTCATATATCACTTATCAACTTAGATATATTATGCACATCTACTTATCAGATCTAACGAAGTACTGCAATCACAATATATCAATGACAGAGACAAAATACCAATCACACACAACACAAAATATACGTGGTTCACCCTCTCTCTAGGGATACTTCCACATAACTGTGCTATAATATATTAAGGTAAAGAATACAGTTCTTTTCTGCGCTCTTAGATAGCAACTCTTCTTTCTTTCCTCTCTTTCTCTCCCCTCCCTGTGCACCCAGCTACAGGGTTGATCTTTGCACCTAGTTGAAGATCTTACAATACGAGAAGGCTCTCGTACTCAATACTTATTTCACACTAATACTCACTCGATCACACAATGACAAAGACAAAAACAATAATCATAACACAAACAACAAAAACAACCCATCCAGGTCCTTTATACCTCTATTTATACATTACAATAGCTCACCAACATCCTTAGGGTGAAACCTAGGTGTCCAAAACCCTAGATACCAAAACCCTAGGTGTCTAAACCCTAGGTCAACTTGACCCGCATTTTCAGGACTTTGCCAGCTTGTCCTTCCTTCCTTCTCACGTGGTGCTCCAAAGAGTATAACGATGGCTTTTTACACTTGCTGAGTCTTCCACGATCCTTCTTCCTTTCTTATTTGTCATCCTCGATCTCCTCATCCAACGACTTGCTTTCTCGGGCTTTGCTCCATATTTTCTTTTCTTTAGCTCACTTCAACCCAGAAACAATCACAGTGTCTTTTGCGAAGTTCTCATTTGGGATTTTATTCCTTGTTCTTTGCTTTCTTCCATACCCAAGGGCCAAAAATGATGCTTGTCATGTCTTGTCTTGTACTTGTCTTGGCTCTTTTCGAACTATTCTTGTACCATTTGATGCATTAATTGTATTTGTTCAATGAAATTATTTTCTCTATCAATGTCATAATGACCATCAATATCAACATCCTTCTCAAAGATAAAATATAAAGGATATTTTAGCAAATAACCAAAACATGCCTCAAATGGAGATGTTTGAGTCGAAGAATGCTTAGCCCAATTATAAGCATGTTGAATATAATGTAGGTTCTCATCCCAAATATTAGGATGTTTGCTGCAATAACCATGAAGAAGATGTAATATTGTTCTATTCACCACTTCTGGTTGACCATTAGTTTGTGGATGAAATGGTGTGCTATTTTTCAACTTGGTTTCCATGAGTGACCATATGACCAAAAGTTCCCAATAAATCGAGAATCGCGACCATAAATAATGGATTTGGGAGACCCAAAATGTACCCATACATGTTGAAATAACATTTGTGTTGTTTGTTCATATGTAACCTACTTCTTACAAGGCATCAAAATACACATTTTGATGAAACGGTCAAGCACAACATAAAGATAATCATGATTCTTTTTAGACATAGGTAATCTTACTACAAAGTCCATGGAAATGATTTCCCAAGGATGAGAAGGAACCGGAAGTGGAGTATACAATCCTAACTTTTTTTTGATAGTCTTACTTGTAGCACATAAAGAACATCCTCTTACATATTGTGAAACATTTTCATTCATTTTAGGCCAATAGCAATACCTTTTCAATATAGCCACTGTCTTGCCTACACCAAAATTGGCCATGAATAAGATAATAATGTGCTTCCCTTATGATGTTGACTCTTTCACCCTGTGGAATACATAGCTTTCCAAGATGATAAAAAACCTTATCATACACATGGTAATCCAATTCCTCAACTTGGTTAGAATGACACAAAGTTGCATAAACCTCTTTAAAATTAACATCTAAAGCATATTGTTCAACATAGCTCTCATGCATGATAAAATTATGCTTAAGAATAATTGAAGCACTAACAATAAGCCTAGAAATCATATCAACAACTTTGTTATAAATGTCTTTCTTATACTTGGTAACCAAGTGGAATTGTTGTAGGAAACCCATCCATATAAAATGTCTTGCTTGTTGTAGCTTTGTTTGTGATTGCAAGTATTTCAATGGTTGATGATTTGTGTGAATAATAGTTTATTTTCCCAACCAATTTTTTTTCCATTTTTTCACACTTTACACTAATGCATAAAACTCATTGTCATATGTAGGATAATAAATCACAACACCATTAAAATTTTCAGAATGAAAACAAATGGGCTTATCATGTTGCAAAAAGATTGCTCCCATGGCATAGTTACTTGTATATGTTTGTATCTCAAATGGTTGTCTCAAATCAGGAAGTGCAAGAACTGGAGCTGAACTAATTTTCTCCTTCAATGCATTAAAATCTTTTTGTTGCTAGCCTCCCCATTGGAAAACTTTCTTAATGCTTGTCATGACATGTAATGGAGATGCAATTGAAGAAAAGTTAGCAATAAACTTTCTCCAATATTGGGTTGCTCCCAAAAATCTTCTTAGCTCTATTACATTGTTGGGCTTGGGCCAATCCAAAATGACTTTGACCTTGGAAGGATCTATTTTTAGTTCTCCTCCTCCAACAATATGTCCCAAGTAAACAAGTGAGTTCTTTCGAAACTCACATTTAGACATCTTTAAATATATATATTTCTTCAAGACATCTAAAACTTGCTTTACATGCCTAAAATGTTCTTCACAAGATTTGATAAATATCAATATGTCATCCAAGTAGAAAATTACACAATCATAAATAAAAGGCCTTAAAACATCATTCATAACTCTCTTGAATGTTGCAAGAGCATTAGAAAGCCCAAATGACATAACCATCCATTCAAACAAACCTTGCTTTGTTTTGAAAGTTATCTTCCATGTGTCTCCTTCAACAATCCTAATCTGATGATAACCACTTCTCAAGTCCAACTTAGTTAAATACTTAGCATCTTTCAATTGATCAAACAAATCATTAATTCTAGGAAGAGGGTAATGATTCTTTACCGTAATCTTGTTCAAGGCTCTGAAATTGTTAGGGTCCTAACCTGCACATAGGTAGATAAGTATATTCAGATGTAATAAAGGTCAATATTAATAAGGCCTTTCAACAAAATAGAATAAGGCGAATGTAAGAAGACCTAATAGAAGCTTCCGCTTCTAGAAGGATCTTCCTCTAGATGCTTCTCTTGATAGACATATTTAGTATAAATAAGGGTCGAGGGTATGAAAACCCTAGCTTGGAGATTATTGTAACAAAGTGCTACTCGATTGGAGGTTGCCCCCTCGAAGAGGCCTGTGAACATTGCTTTCTGAATCAAAGTGTTATTTTTGTTGTTGTTCTTATATCATTTCTGTGTTATTATGGAGATTATGTTGGATATATTACTATTATTCTGCCATTTCTAGCAATTTATTTATGTTCTGCATATTTGTTATATCTGGTATCTTGCAAGTGGTATCAGAGCACTTTCCTTGGCAGAAATTGTGGGAATTTTTTTCTTCAGGGTAGAGACATATTCCGACGTCTTTAAGTCACAGAGATCAGTCGTTACACACATAAACCCGCAGTTGAGGGATTCATACACGCAGGAAATACAAGTGGTTCTTAAGAACACATCTGTTGGCCACCCTTGTAACCCCTGTTGGTACCCCTTTGAGTGGTAGAGCATCAGACAACACCTGTGTACAGATCAACCTAGATTTCTTGAATCTCTCTTTAGATAAACCTATCGGCCATCGAACTGCTATAGTGTCACCGAGAACAACACTCGAGAAGATACTCTCTAGTACCTGGGTAGTTGGGTAATACGGCTAAGGGTATGGTCTATCCTCCTTAGTTAGTTCCATGAGATATTCGACCAAGTACTACTGTTGGATCCCGCACGTATATTAGAGAGCTATAGCACAGGGAAAACCCTTGTCTGTAGAACCCTTGAATACCTAACCCTTGGGGGATAGAAACATAAACAAATTAAAACAGATCAGATCTATTACCGCGCAACTGTGTTCGGGTTGCCAAGTAAATACACATTTCTTTCTGGTTAAGCATTTGGGGATTTCATCACCGCAGTTTGAGTCACCTGAAATCACTGACATAACCCCTCCCTCAGACCCTCCCGATGTTGAACTCATCATTTCCCTCAATGCTCTCCAAACCCTCAAGTTAATCGGTTACATCAAGCATCGAAAGGTCATCATTATGGTTGATAGTGGAAGCACCCATAATTTTATTCATCGTCGCATTGCCCAAGAAACTCATTGCTACATCCATGCTGTCAACAATTTCCAAATCATGATTTCCAATAGTGGTTCCATGAAATGTGGAGGGCGCTGTGAAAATGTGTGTCTCCAAATCGATGACTACCACCTAAAATCCCATATGTTTTCTATTGACATGGGTGGTTGTGACATTGTGTTGTGTGCCGACTGGCTAAGAACTTTGGGTCCCATTCTCATGGATTTTAAGGCATTAACCATGAAATTCGACCAGGAAGGCCACCAATATAAATTCCAAGGCATCACTGCTGGTTCACCTGAGGTCATTAGTTCCCATCGCATGTAAAAGATGCTCAAAAAAGGTCATTCTAGTGTCAATGCCCAACTCCATGCCATACAAGCAACATAGACACCCCCAGTCCCGCATGACCTCCAAGCTGTCATTTCTAAACATCAAATGGTATTTTCCACTCCCCAAGGACTCCCTCCTTCCCGTGGTGTTCATGATCATTCCATTCCCCTTGTACCCAGAAGCCTTCCTCCCAATATCTGTCCATATCGCCACCCCTTTTCACAAAAAAATGAAATTGAGAAAATGGTCTAGGAACTCCTTAATGCAGGAATTATCCGCCCTAGTATGAGACCTTACTCTTCTCCTGTAGTCATGGTCTTGAATAAAGAAGGTTATTGGAGAATGTGTCATGACTTCCGTGCCCTCAACAA
>SNQJ01S0147797.1:0-23686 GCA_010110895.2 Picea sitchensis
AGGTTGCAGCAGGATTCCAGAGCATCAGATACATTTACATGGAAAAATGATTCACTATGGTAAAAAGATCATTTATATTTATGTAACAACTCCCAACTCAAACAAAAGATACTATTGGAATTTCACACCTCTCCAGTAGGAGGGCACTCGAGATTTTTGAAAACCTACCATAGGGTCAAGAAGGAATTTTTTTGGGATGGCCTTAAAACTGATGTTCAAAGGTTTGTGGAATTTTTTTTAGTTTGCCAACAAAATAAGGTGGAAACAATTAAGACCCTAGGTATTTTACAACCATTAGCCATCCCAAGTCAGCATTGGGAGGAGGTTTCCATGGATTTCATCATAGGGTTACCGAAGTCTGAAGGAAAGAGTGTCATCATGGTGATTGTTGATAGACTGACAAAGTACGCACACTTTTGTTCACTCTCTCATCCCTTCAAAGATAGTACAGTTGCCACTGCATTCATGGAGACAGTTCAAAAGCTACATGGAAGCCCAAAGATTATTGTAAGTGACAGAGATCCCATCTTCACTGGACATTTTTGGACAGAATTATTTTCTTGTTTGGGTACTCAATTGGCTCATAGCTCATCCTATCATCCTCAATATGATGGTGTTAGCACTAGAAGTCACCTCTGGATTGCGACAGAGTTAATCCCAGTACCCATCAATTTTATGTCACAGTTAATGGATTTAAAGAGGTCAAATGGGGCAGACTCCAGAGAATATCATTTTAACTCAGAAAAATGGGTCAGTATGCACAAGAGAATGAGTTCTTGATTAACTTCAGCCAGGAATTTGTAGTAAAGGTGAGTAGGAGGAAGAAATTGAGTAGAAGATGTAAAGGTCTTCTCTGGACATCAGGTCTTCCATCAACCTAAGGAGGAAAAACTCTGAAAACAAGATCCTCTTGAATTTGAAGTTTCAAGAAACTGAAAGCGCTATAACTGCACTATAATCAAACATTCATTACAACACAGTCACCACAATCCATGTGAATCCTTTGATCATGAACATTCATTATTAGATGCAAATAAGATGTAAATAGAAGTTGACTTTCATTAAACAAGAAGTCTCAAATCGGGTTACATAACTAGAGAACCAGAGCTTCATTAAAACATTAGAATGTGGGAGCTTAGCTCAACCATCGACCTTAAAAAAATATCAAAACCAATTATTTATACTCAGAAAAAATCTCTACCATGAGAGATGTCGTCTGGCTACTACATTCAAAACTTTGAGTCTGCATCTTCTTCTGTCAGTCTACACTTGCATTCTTCTATCAAACGCGATCTCATATCGGTATGGGCGTTGAAGGAGAATCTGTTGACAAGGGAACTTTTGGATGATAGACTGCCTACACGGCCGTCTTTCCATGTTTTCCATTTATGGGGTGAGACGCAGTTTCAAAAACCTCCCCTGTTTCCATTAACTACTTTCATTGGGATCAGGAGGGAATTCTGACATCCATGAATGTTCCCGACGATCCTCACGATTTCTTCCAATCGATCATAGTGCCTCGAAACCACACAGATCCTTTCCTGAGACCTTTGTGGGCATTTTCTTCCTTTGGCACAACCCCCTCTATCGTTCCACGCAACCTCGGACCATGATCTTACACATCCCCACATGAAAATTTTAGATTCCACCTGTCGGGAGTCTTCACTCCCCTTGACTTCAAATATCCTGATGTTCGATCCTGTGAAATGACCCATCTAGATCGATGGCTGGATTTTCTTTTATCTTGACAGCCACGATCATTTCCTTGAACAATCTTAGCCACCCACTGCTAGATAAGTGTTTTCCCTTTCTTTATGACCCTGCTTCCATATGACCACATGTTGTGATCGTGGGCCCAACTCTCAGGCGCGTCACGATTTCTCATTTCGTGAACTCACGTTGTGCTCCATGCTCAAACCTCTGAGTCACGAAATCACAATCTCTTGGATCATGTGCCACGCGTCCCCTTTGATCGGATGGCCCAGATGAATATTGGCATTTCAGGATCTCGGACCCTTGGGACCTCGGCTATCAACATTTTGGTACCTTGGGCCATAGGAATTTTGGGACTCAAGATATTGGGACCTCTCACTTGAGATTTCCCAAAACGACTTTCTCCATACTGATCCTGTGCCATGTGTCCTTCTAAAATGGATAGATAAGATTGAACTCATGATTTCGGACCTCTGTCAGACACTAAACTTCATGTAACCTTATGGTCCCAATAGCATGATGGATCTCTATCGTTGAAAGCTGATCTATCTCACTCGCTTGATTTGACTCCACATCAGACCACTCCAAGTGTTGTGATTTGTTCTCACAACTGCGGCCTGTGTAAACAAATACCTGGGTGACTAGTTGAAGGCTCAGGAAAGCAAAAGGATCTGTGACAGAGGTAAAGAGAGAGGCGATCTACCTCAGAGTAAACAGAGAGGCTTAGGGTCGATAATTCTCAGGCAAGTCGACAAGGAAAAACAGGTCGACCAAATGAATGGAGGCCAATAGAATAAAAATTAGTAGCCAAGAGGAAGACTAACGATTGGATGTGTGAAAGGAGGAGAGACAGGAAAAAATTCCAGACTAAGTTAGAAACCACCAACCCATAATACTTTGACAATTTTATGTGATAACACTTTTCTCCACAGGGGATGGCATAATCCTTGTGAGCTGCCAAGAATAAGGAGCTCCAGTGCCTTTGCTTTCGGTTATGGAGTCTCCTACTAAAAACAAATTAAACATAAAATAGGAATGGTATTTACAATGGTGGGACACTGACTGCGGCTCTAAATAAAAAAAAATTCAGGAAGTGCCCATTCACAGGGCCACTAAAAACTTCGTCATCCTCCAAATTCTACAACCTGTAAGTATTATTTGAAAGTGTCCCAAAAATTTTGAAGGGTCCAATCCAAAGGGCTTCAAATTTACCATGCTTTCCCTTGTCTTGTCTGGGTGCATCCCATTTGAGTACTAGATCCCCCAACTGGAAATCATCCTTACTTATTTTCTTGTCAAATGACTACTTGATCTTCTATTGATCGTCATGTTCCCTGTCTAGTAGCTTCTCTCTAGTTTCCTACACTTCTTTCAGTTGTAATATTCTCCTGACCATGTCATCAGGTTCTCCCTGGTAGTCTTGGAAGAATTTTTCCAATGGCAAGGCGAGCTGAAAAGGAAAGATGGCCTCAACTCCATACACAAGTTGAAAAGGAGAGGTGCCAAGAGACCTCTTCATTGTCACTCTATCATCCCACAGAGAAAACTTGATATTTGAATCCCATGCCTTCTTGTTGTCTTCTAGCAGTCTTTTGATAATTTTTATGAGGCTCTTGTTAGAAGACTCTACCAGTCCATTCCCTTTTAGTTAGTAAGGCATTGAGTGAATCAATGAAATTCCAAACTACTCACAAAACTGGATTAATGGCTCGGCCTTGAAGGATGAAGAATTATCAGTGACAATCCTTTTCGAACAACCAAACCTTGCTATAATATCTTCAAGAAAACCAATGATTACTTTGTGAGAAGCACTCCTTGTGGGGATAGCTTCTATCCATTTGGTGAAGTAATTGGTGGTAATCAAGATCCACCTATGCTGACCACTCGAAGGAGGATGAATCTCCCTAATAAATTCTAGGTCCCACTGCTGAAAGGGTCCTGAAGCTACAATGTGCTTCAATGGAAGAGACTTAAGTTGTTGCTTCCCAACAAATTTTTGACATTTGATACAAGCCTTGATTTTTGCACAGACATCAGTGAATAGAGTAGGTCATAAGTACCCATCCCTGAGAATATTGTAGGTTGTGGTTCTCCTAAAATGATGTCCCCCACACAAGTTGTCATGAAAATCAAACATAATCTTGTGGGCCTCCTGTGGGTCTAAACATCTCAGAAGAACACCCAAAGGTTCTTTCCAATACAAGACCTGGTCAATACGACAATATATAATTTATTTGATCTTTAAAGATCTTGCCTTTCTTTTTCCCATACTATCAAGGGGATTTAACTCTTGCAGGAAATATACAATGTCTTTGTACCAGGCGCATTCTTCCAATGGAGGGTTGTCCTGAGAACCTTTATCAGAAAACTCAGCTTGTCAATTTTCCGAGCAAGTGTTGATGAAGTTAACTCCCAAATATTTACAATTAGATTCAGCCAATATCTTGGCTAAACCTTGGCCTTTAACTAATTTGGTGGGCTTTATTTCCAACTCGAATTCAATGATTTTGGAAATCCACTTGCTCCTTATTCCATCTAAGTCAGGCTGAATGAGAATATCCTTCATAGAAGTTGAAGGAACATATGTAATGATTTTTTAATGTAGAACATAGACCCTAAAATCTTTGAGGGATTTCACCAAAGCATAGGCGTGTTTTTCCATGATGTCATATCTGACCTCCACATCTCTTAGTTCTCTGTTGAAAAAGGAAATAGGATGCTCTAACCCTGCATCATTCTTTTGTAGTAAAATAGTTGCCACTGTATCAAATGAAGCAAAGGAAAAAATCAGAAAAACCTTGGAATAATTAGGACTGATTAGCACAGGTTCCTCAGTCAATGATTTTATTATTTGGTTGAAGGATTCTCTGGGATCAGCAGTCCATTTTACTTCATTCCCCTTCCTGACCATGGTTGTAATATGTTTTACCAATTCAACAAAATTTGAAACAAACCTTCTCAGAAAATTTATTTTTCCCAGGAAAGACTGGACTTCCTTCTTGGATCTGGGAAGCAACAAGGTTTGAATGGCTCCTACTCTGCTTGAATCAATTCTGACCCCCTCAGCTGATACTATGCCCCCCAATAATTTCCCCTCTTTCATGGAAAATAGAGACTTTTTTGGATTCAGGGAGAGACCGAATTTTCTGCATTTCAAGAAGACCTTTTCTCAAATGATAGCAATGGTCTTTATCATATCTGGAGAAGACTATAATGTCATCCAGATAGATGACCAAAAATTTATCCTTTTCTCCAATGAAGGTGATGTCCATATCTCGTTGAAAAGTTGCCCCTATGTTTATCAATCTGAAGGGCATCTTAGCATACATGAATGTACCCCAAGGAGTGGTGATGGTTGTCTTTTCTCTGTCTTCAGACATGACAAAGATCTGATTGTAGACAGGAAATCCATCAATCATGGACATTCTGGATGCACCTGTCACCCTTTGCAATATGTGTTCCATCTTTGGAAATAGATAATTGTCCTTCTCGTAGCTTCTGTTCAAGTTCCTAAAATCGACACACAATCTGATTTCTCCATTCTTTTTCCTTATTGGGACCAGGTTAGCCACCAACTCAGAATATCTCAAAGGGACAATGATTTTGGCGTCCAATGGCTTCTTTACCTCTTTCTCCATAATAGGCAACAACATAGGATTTATTTGTCTTAATTTCTGCCTGAATGGTTTGGCCTCCTCCTTTAGTGGGATCTTATGCTCAATGAAAATTGTTTCATATGTTCTAAGGTCTTCATAGGTCCAAGAAAACACATCAGCAAATTCCTTTAACAACTCATCATACTCAGTCTTTTGTTCCTTTGACATACTTCTTTACAACTTGACAAATTTAGGATCCCTCTCTGTACCAATATTGCATTCAGCTACATCAGGATCATCGTTTGAAACTTTACCCTTTACTGCCACATCATTTCTATCAAATATTCTTTCCAAAGGAACTAGTCCCTTTGGGATGTGATTGTTAGGCCACTGAATGATATGATGGTTAGCAATTTTTTTCAGAAAAACATTAGCATGAGGATTTATTTAAGAATTGGGATCTTGATCAATGTGTAATGTAGCAAACTCCTCAACAGTCTCCAGGAATATTTTGATCTCAAGATCATCCTCAAACACTTTCCAATGTTTGACATTATCAGGTATAGAGGGTCTATATTTAACTTCTACATCATACCTGAGTTTAGGTGGTAGAGGGACTCTGAAATTGCTTGTTGATATAGCCAAAGAGTCATCCATGGTATTCTTTTCTCTTGGAATAAATGAAATGTTGAAAGCCGAGAAAAAACTGTCAACCAGATCCCACCCATCATTTCTAATCGATCTCGGTCGAGGGTGTTTGGCCTGATAAATATTTCTGATTTGTTGGACAATCAACTCAGCATCCTCAAACACTGATATCTCTTCAATTCCCATGTCTTTTGCAGCCCTCAAACCAAAAATAAGAGCTTCATATTCTGCCACATTATTGGTAGTTTAAAATTCTAACTTGAATGACAGAGATACAATTTCTTGAAAAGGAGAAACAAGGACCACTCCAACTCCAGCACCTTCTCTAGAAGAGGCTCCATCGAAGAACATTTTCCACACAGAGGTAATCAGAGGAGAATATTCACAAAAGGTAAGGGACTTCTTTCTGATTTCAAGAGAGGTTTCGGGAGCATCAGTGAGTTGTAACAAGATGGATCCCAAATCATAATCAAGGGAAAAAATGGGATGATTGGTGGGGTCTGCGTCATCACTAATGATATAGGCCAATTGAGATTCTCTATACAGTATTCTATGTTCCCCCCCCAAATATAGGAATGGTAGCATATGTGAGGTCCATCTGCAATGTTCCTCCAAGACTTTTTATTCAATATCTTGACAAAATCATGAAAAACTTGGGAGGAACATCAACTACCATGATATCCATGACCACACTTTTCATGGGAAACTGGAATAACGTCATAACCAGATCTTTGATGACCCCAAGACATTTCACTTTCCTGGAATCAAAGGAATACAAGTCATGGTATGCTTTTGTGATTTCTATTCCTAGTTCTTCCATGACATTTTTGGGCATGAGATTATGAGAGGCCCTTGAATCCATCAAATAGTTATGCAACACCTTATCATGTATGTTTAGGGATGTATATAAGGGAGGGGATGAATCATATCTGTCTTCTACCATAGGACCTAAGATGTTTGTTGGCTTTTCATCTTGGAGATTTACTGAATCTATAGGATGGCAAGATGGCTCAAACTGCAACAGCTTAGAGAGTGATTTATTTAAATCTGCATGCTTGACTAGCTCTGAAAGGGGCACAAGGATCCTAATTTTTTTAATTTCGTGCTCAAAGCTAAACGAGGAAGGTGGTTTCAAAAATTATCTCACTTCTGGGACAAGACTTTTGGCTACTGTTGAGGGATTATGGGATTTATTTTCCTTGCTTTTGTTTGTTGCATATTTAACAAACTTCTCTTCTCTATAAGGATGATTAGGGATGTCAGACTTCCCTTCTTTATTATTATACCTAAGGTTGTATTTGTTTGGGATGTCGCTGGAATTATCCCCCCTGCTTAGCTCGTTTAATTGGATATCCATGAGAGATTCCTCGTATGTTGATTGAGTTAAGTGAGGAGAAGAAGATGTGTCTTAAAGATAGTGGATTTATGGGCCAAGGTCTTCTTCCTCTCCATCACCATCTGCAACAAGGTTGTTTTGAAGAGGGGTCTGAATTTTCGGATCATCCCTATCTCTGTTCCAAGGTTCTCTTTGTATAATTTGAGGAGCAATGTTGCTCGACTTCTTGAAGTTGCCTTTGTTATCAACATTTTTGTATGTTTGCTTCCCCTCTAATTCCAACCTTTCCATTCTGGCTGAAAGTGATTTTAGTAACTTGGTTACTTTGTCCATTTAAGGGGGGGAGGCATAGGAACTGGAGGTTGAGGCTTCACCTCTTCCCCTTCCTCTATCTCTCTCAGCCTTATTTTTGAGTCTGTCAATTGCCAATATGTTAAACTCTACTTCCAGGGTTTCATCTTGCATATGAGCCAAGGAGGTATCTCTTCTCTCTCTCTCTTAACAAGAGGCAGAAGTCAGGGTCAAAAGCACTAGCATAGGTAATTTTGTTAGAGGCTTCTGTAGGCTTTATCTTAGCAGGGATCTTATTGTACATTTTGTTGAATATTTTGGAGAAGTCAGAGATAGACTCTCCATCTTTTCTCTTTAGGGACCCGAACATTGTGATATAATACATGAATTCATTTTTATCCCCCCATTGTCTCAAGAAGACATCATCTAAAACTTCAATCCCAGTAATGGATCGAGGAGCGAGGACCCTGAACCACTTTTTGGCTTCTCCATCAAGACTGTGGACAAAAATCCTCATCCATACATCTTCGTCTACTATGACATAGTTATCAGCATAGCTATAGAAAGTTGTAAGGTACTCTTCTGCAGTAATATCTCCCTCCCTCATAAACTTAGGCGGCTTCTTAAGGTAGCCACCGGCTGGGAGGGAATTAAGAGGCTGAGGAAAAACGAGATGGGCATATCTGTGAGCTACTATAGCGTCCATTATATTTCTAAGGGGATTAGCTAATGCCATAGGAATGATAGGTGGAGGAGAACTATAAGGTTAAGGGGTTCTAATAGGAGATATTGGAACTGAGCTTCCAAGAGGAAAGGAAAATAGTAGAGGGTTTGGAGAAAAGGCTACAAGACTTTAGGGAACATAGGTTTCCATTTCCTCAAAATCAAAAACTCTAACAGGAGGAGGAGTAATAAAACCTGGAGTGGGGAAATCTTCCAAGGTCTGGGGTCTAGACCAAGGTACAACCTCAGGGGAAATAGGAGTGACAAATATTTCTCCTTTCAATCCAAAACTAGGAGGAGAAAACTAAACAGGAACACTCCCAAACTTTAAACTTAGGGAAAATCCATCAGACCGTATAATAGGAAAACGAGAAGCAGATATCGGAGTTTCTACAAGGGGATAATGAAAATCATCAGAAATACCTGGTGCAACAGTAGAATTAATTTCGTGATGGGCCCTTACCTTTCTGATAATTTTCTCTGGGTTAGCTTCAGGTGTTTCTAGAGGCAGTTGTGGAGTAGACCACGTGTGTTTTCCTCTAGAAGAAACAACTAAAACAGTGGAGTCTCCAGTGGATTCACGTCAATGGAGTCGCCAGGTGCACAGTTGCAATCTTGATGTACTAAGTTTTGATGCACCTTCAGAACTAGTAATCTTTGTCGTTCAATCCAAGGAAAATATTCAATTTGTCCCCGACAACAGCACTGAAAATGTTAGCACTAGAAGTCACCTCTGGATTGCGGCAGAGGTAAGCCTAGTACCCATCATTTTTATGTCACGGTTAATGGATTTAAAGACATCAAATGGGGCAGACTCCAGAGAATATCATTTTAACTCAAAAAACTGGGGCAATATGCACGAGTGAATGAGGTCTTGATTAAATTCAACCAATAAGTTGTAGTAAAGGTGAGTAGGAGGAAGAAATTGAGGAGAATATGTAAAGGTTTTCTCTGGACATCAGGTCTTCCAGCAGCCTAAGGAGGAAAAACTATGAAAACAAGATCCTCTTGAATTCAAAGTTTCGAGAAACTAAAAGTGATATAACTGCACTGTAATCAAACATTCATTACAACACAGTCACCACACTCCATGTGAATCCTTCGATCATGAACATTCAGTATCAGACATAAATAAGATGGAAATAGAAGCCGACTTTCATTAAACAAGAAGTCTCAAATCGGGTTACATAACCAGAGAACCAGAGCTTCATTAAAACATTACAATATGGGAACTTAGCTCAACCATGGACCTTAAGAAAATATCAAAACCGAGTATTTATACTCAAAAAAAACCGCCACCATGAGAGATGTGACCTGGCTACTACATTCAAAACTTTGCGTGTGCATATTCTTCTGTCAGTCTACACTTGCATTATTCTATCACACATGATATCATATTAGTATGGGCATTGTAGGAGAATCTATTGACAGGGGAAATTTCGGCTGACAGTCTGCCTACACGATCATATTTCTATGTTTTCCATTTATGGGGTGAGACGAGGTTTCAACAACCTCCCCCATTTCCATTAACTACTTTCATTGGGATCGAGAGGGAAGTCTGACATCGATGAATGTTCATGGTAATCCTCATGATTTCTTCCAATCGATCCCAGCACCTCGAAACCACGCAGATCCTTTCCTGACACCTTCGCGGGCACTTTTGGCCTTTGCGGAGCCCCCTCTATCATTCCTAAGAAGACCCTAAGATAGTAGCACTCACATGGGTGTGAGAAGGTGGCGCCTATGAGTTGGAAAGACTAGGAACTCCCCCTAGAATGGAAGGGATATTTAGAAAGCATTTGGAATGACATGGATTCTGTGCGTCCCCTATGATGTCCGACTAGCAAAGTGGATGTGTGCGAATGGTGATGAGAAAAGATAAATGAACAAGAGATTTTTAAAAATTTTCAACCTTCACAATATATTTCACAATTGCATGTAATCACAAGAGCATCATACATAAATCAATTGATGTAGAAGTATATATGTGGGTTGGTGGTTTTTTTCCACATGGTAGAACAAATAAAAACAAATGCTCATGTCCTAAAAGATGTAACGTCCTTCCTCTCAAATAACACTGGACCTTCCAATAGCACTCAATAGTGGGGTCTGAAGCCACTGAAAGAGGAACTAGTAAAGGATGAAGTAATCAGTTATAATGAGGGGTAGAGAGTGCATATCTCGAAAGAGCTGGCAATATTTCCCAATAGCCACACAAAATCTGATCAAGGTGCAATTGCAGCCCACAATTGCCACCTGGGTAGATGTCCTAAAACTTGGTCACTAGGTACCTCGGTCAAAGTGCGGTGTTTAGATTTTCGGCCTAAGAAATGGGTCATGTGTTGGATCCCATCCAAGAGGTGGGTGCCTCAAGGGGGGACACACAGAACAATCGGACCTCGTCCTTCGACCCTTCACGGGTATCTCCCTAACTTATGGTGTTAGGAACACTTGACTTGGAGGATTTTAAAGTTCCCTATTTGACAACTTCTATTGTTTGAAGATGTGAGAACCAGATAACAGGAAGTTATTTGGATGCCTATCCCTGAGATCCTACCTAGAATAAAAAATTTCTTCTGGCATCTCCTGTGGGGGAAACTTAGTGAGTTTTTAGAAAAAATTTAGATGTGGTTGTTTGAAAGATTGGGGGTGTGAGCCAATCTTGTTGAAATTAAGTGGGAGTGGATATTTTTGTCAAGAAAAGGGTGGGGTGTTTTGGAATCCGTTTGGAGGAAACTTAATTCAACCTCCACGTTTTGAGATGAAAACTATGTGAGTGAGTAGTGACTTTGTGTGTGAACAAGTGAAAGTGTGCCAAAAATGTTTTTTTAATAAATTAGGTGTCACCTTGCTACATGTGGACTTCATGTGGTCCTTACAGGTCTTGATTACCTAATTAACTAAATTCCATTGGTACAACATTGCGGAATTTTAAAGTCCCTAGGAAACTATCATGTGGACATGTGGGTCCTTACTAATCCTTTAACTCCCTAGTGTGATTTAATCTAAGAAAGCTTCAAAACTATCCTAGATTGTGCACATGTGGGCATGTATGGGCCCGTTACAAAACCTTTAAACTTCCCTAGTGATTTAATCTAAGAAAGTAAATTTCAATAATATGTTATCTTTGTAGCATGTGGGCATGTATGGGCCCGTTACAATCTTAAGATATGTTTGAAAAATAAACTAAGAGGAGTCTCGAGGGGGCTGTTGTCCTCTCCTAAAGATTTTGTCTTTTTAAGGGAGATGAAATTTTCCCTCAATCTCTTTCTGATTCTCAAGATCGCTTTGGGGCACAAGAGAAGAGCATACTCAATGATTGATATCCAATTTCTGGTCCTAATGTAAGTTTTATATGTGGTTTAGAATGATTCCAACTTAAAATTTAATCAAAGCGAGCCATCCATGTGAAAAAATGAAAGCAAAAAAAAGGAAAAATAATGATTTTAACCCCCTAAGTGCCTATGTTTTGACTATCCATTCATGTGGAGAGGGAATCTAAGTGTGGTGCACATTACAATTTGCATAGAATCAAGCTTAAGGAGGCTATGGGCCCTCCCAAATTCACAAAAACCCTTACAATGTGTGAATTTCTGAGCAGATGCATGGGTCACAAAGTAGACAAAGGTGCATGTGGCACCGATGCGCAATCAAAAAAATGACCCTTTGGCACAGGTGCGTAAAATGTGTTGAGTAGAATAGTGGGTTGGTCGCATGTGCATTGAAGACACACCTGTGGGTCAAAAAACCCGCGCACTTATGTTACACGGCCGTGAAGAGAATTTCAGATGAAATTATTTTAGCTCAGCTTTGAATTTGGCTTTTTGTAGGTCAGCCTGGGCCGGTTATGGTTCCCGCAAGTTAAATAAACAAAAAGAAGAGATAAAATAGCCCAAATGGGGGAGGAAATTGATACCATTCCCCAGTGGAGTCGCCAATCTGTTGCACCCCTTTTGTCACCTAGATGAGCAAAATAAGGATGCTTATAAGCCCAGTTGGGTTAGCTAGGCAAGACAGCAGTGAAAGAAAGAGCTAGAAAGATCAAGCATAAAGAATAAACAAATAACTAAGCTAAGAACAATAGAAGTAACTAAACTAGAGTGCATAAGATCATTAAAATAAAAAATAAACAACACTCATGCCACCAATGGATAGAATTGTGTTAGTGGGAAAACACCAAAGAGAAAGGGAGATATATGGGTCCCCTCTTCCTCCAAGGGAGGGCTCTTGGACCCCCAAATTTTAAGCTCTTCTTACAAGTAACAAACTAGAATGAAATGGTGAAGAGAATCCAAAGCACATTCACTCAAGAGGTGATATGAATGGATAAATGAAATGGTGCTTGTATACTCTTGATGAGAAAAGAGGATTCTCCAAGAGAATATAAGCAGAATAACAATACAAATGAATTCCTTGGAAAAATAGTGCACCCATGGCCTCCTTTTATAGCACATATTTGAGGTATTATGCAACCAGTTCTTAGTGTGAACAAGGGGCCCTTTAGGGCACCTTTAGGTCTTTGAACATCCCCCCAGTTGGATTCAACCGAGATTTGGGTGTCAAATCGACTTGGAAGCTAAACCAGAAGTGGGTGGAAGGCCGACCAATATCATAAATGTGTCGTTCTGAGGGGTGCAAGGTTTTTTGCGTCCACAGTCATGCATCGTGCGCATGTGCTCTTTTCTTAGATTTCTGGATGCTGCATGTGCACGCGCTCCCTGTGTAGTCTTAGTGCATGTTGATTTTATAACTGGTTGTATAGTTTTGGACCTTTTGGAAATGCATTTTTTGGTCCATGAGTGAACTAATGGGTGTTTCGAAGATATTGGATTTCTGTAACCATTTTCGAATGAAATTTCAGTAATAACACCTTTCATCTAGCCATGCTTTCCTATGACCCTGGGTGATGACCATGAGCCTAATTCCCAGACGCATCGCGATTTCACGTTTCACGAAATCGTGTTGTGTTTTATGCTCGAACCTTTGAGTCGTGAAATCGTGACATTCAGATCAGGTGCCACACATCCGCTTTGATCAGATGGCCTACATGATATCATCATTTCGGGGCTTCACGTTTTGCGAGTCTTCAAGACTCTACCCTCCTACTTTCTCGACTCGCAAAATCATGACAAGATGATCCTGCGCCACCTGTCCTTCTCAACACCAACGGCTAGGATGAACCTCACGATTTTGGACCTCTGACATTATACTTCATGCAACTGTATGATCCTGATCACCCAACAGTTGTCGATCTGATCTGCTCGAAGATCTCTATCATTGAAAGTTGATCTTGCTTGCTCGCTTGATTTGCATCCACATAAAAAAACTTAAAGTGTTGCGCTTGGTGCTCATGACTACGACCTGTGTAGAATACTTGAATGACTGGTTGAGGGCTCAGGAAAACAAAAAGGATCAAAGACAGAGGAAAAGAGAGGGAAGTGATCTATTTTATGGAAAACAGAAAGGCTTATGGTCGATACTTCTTAGGAAATTCGATAAGGAAAAATAGGTCGGTTAAACGGATGAAGGAAAACAGAAGAAAACTATAAGCCGAGAATAAAAACATGCAATCGAGTCTTCCAAAGGAGAAAGAATAGGCAAAATTATAGACCTAGGTGGAAACCACAACCCACAAGACTTTGACAAGTTTATGTGCTAACATTGGCTCCACAGGCGATGGCATGCTCCCTGTGAGCTGCCAATAACGGGTAGCTCTGGTGCCTTTTATTTGGGTTATGGAGTCTCCTACTAAAACAAAATCAACATAAAATAGTAATGGTATTTACAATGGTGGGACGCCGATCACAAATTTAAACAAAAAACATTTTTAGGAAGTGACCATTTACTATGCCACTGAAAACTTGATTACCCTCCAAATTTTGCAATCTGTAAGTGTTGTTTGGAAACTCTTCAAAAATATTGAAGGGACCCATCCAAAGGGATTCAAATTTACCATGCTTTCCCTTGTCATGTCTAGGTGCATCCCATTTGAGAACTAGATCTCCCAGCTGGAAATCCTCTTTTCTTACTTTCCTGTCAAAAACCTCCTTGATACTCTGCTGACAGTCATGTGCTCTGCCCATCACCTTCTCTCTAGTCTGTTGTACTTCTACTAGCTGATGAATTATTCTAATCATGTCATTAGGTTCTCCTTGGTATTTTTGGAAGAATTTCTCTATAGGTAGGGCAAGCTGAGACGAAAAAACTGCTTCAGTCCCATAAAAAAGTTGGAAAGGAGAGATGCCCAGGGACATATTTGGTGTCACTCTATCATCCCACAGAGAGAGTTTGAGCTTCGAATCCCATGCCTTCTTATTATCTTCTAATAGAATTCTGGTGATCTTTATCAGGCTTTTGTTAGAGGACTCTGACATCCCATTTCCTTGGGGATATTAGGGAGTAGAGTGAATCAATGCAATTTTGAACTACTCACAAAACTTGATCAATGGTTCGGCCTTGAAGGATGCAGCATTATCAGTGACAATTATGTTTGTACAACCAAACCTTGCCATAATATCTTCAAGAAAACCAATGATTATTTTTTTAGAAGCGCTCCTTGTGGGGATATATTCTATCCACTTGGTGAAATAATCTATTGCACTTAAAATCCATTTGTGCTGACTACTTGAAGCAGGATGAATTTCCCCAATAAAGTCTTGGCCCCACTGTTGAAAGGGTCCTGAAGCTAGTACCAGCTTCAATGGTAGAGGCTTGAGTTGTTTATTCCCAGAGAATTTCTGACATTTGATACATGCCCTGATTATTGCACAAAATTCAGTGAATAGAGTAGGCCAGTAGTACCCAACCCTGAGAGTTTTGTAAGCAGTGGTTTTCCAGAAGTGATGTCCCCCACGTAGGCCACTATGGAAATCCAACATGATATTTTGGGCCTCTGGTAGGTCTAAACATCTCATAAGCACTCCCAGAGGGTCTTTCCAGTACAGAACCTATTCAATAAGGCAATATTTAATTGCTTCAATCTTTAAATCTCTTGCCTTACTTCTTCCCATACCATTTGGAGGTCGCAACTCCTATAGAAAAAATATAATATCTTTGTACCAGGCATATTCTGCCAATGGAGGGTTGTCCCGAGGGCCTTTATCAACCACTTCATCTTGTTGATTTTCTGAGAAAGCATTGATGGAGTTAACCCCCAAAGATTTACAATTAGATTCAACCAACATCTTGTCTAAACCTTGGCCTTTAATTAATTTGGTGGGTTTTATCTTCAGTTCAAATTTGAGGATTTTGGCAATCTACTTGCTCCTTCTTCCATCTATGTTAGGCTGAATAAAAATGTTCTTCATGGAGGTTGAAGGAACATATGCAATGATCTTCGAATTAAAAACATAGACCTTGAAATATTTGAGAGATTTCACCAAGGCATAGGCCTGCTTCTCCATGATGTCATATTTGATCTCTGCCTCTCTTAATGCTCTGCTAAAAAAGGAAATAGGTTGTTCCTCCCCTGCATCATTCCTTTGTAGTAAAACAGCTTCCACTGTGTCAAATGAAGCAAAAGAGAAAATTAGAAAATTCTTGGAATAATAAGGATCGATAAGCACAGGTGATTTAGTCAGTGCCTGCTTCATTTGGTTGAAGGATTCTTTGGGCTCAACACTCCATTTTATTTCATTTCCTTTTCTGAGCATGGTGGTGATATGTTTCACCAATTCAACAAAATTTGAAACAAACCTTCTCAGAAAATTAATTTTTCCCAGGAAAGATTGAACTTCCTTCTTGGACCTGGGAAGTGACAAGGCTTGAATAGCTTCCACCCTGCTTGGATTGATCTTGACCCCCTTAGCGGATACAATGTATCCCAACAATTTTCCTTCCTGCATAGCAAATAAAGACTTCTTGGGATTTAGGGAGAGACCAAACCTTCTTCATTTCGAGAATACCCTTCTCAAATGTTGACAATGTTCTTAATCAGATTTGGAGAAGACTGTTATGTCATCTAGATAGATGACCACAAATTTATCTCTTTCTCCAACGAATGTGATGTCCATGGCTCGTTGGAAGGTTGCTCCTGTGTTCATCAATCCAAAGGGAATTTTGGCATAAATGAATGTGCCCCAAGGAGTGGTGAAGGTTGTCTTTTCTCTATCTTTGGGAAGGACATAGATCTGATTGTAGCCATAAAATCCATCAATCATGGAAATCCTAGATGCACCAGTTACCCTCTGCAATATGTGTTCCATCTTTGGCAACGAGTAATTGTCCTTCTTTGAGCTCCTGTTTAGATTTCTGAAATTGACACAGAGTTTGATTTCTCCACTCTTATTTCCTACTAGGACCAGGTTGGCTACCCACTCGAAATATCTCAAAGGAACAATAATATGAGCATTCAAAAGCTTCTTCACCTCCCTTTCCATAACATGCAACAGCATAGGATTTATTGATCTTAATTTCTGTCAAAATGGTTTGGCCTCTTCTCTTAATGGGATCTTATGCTTAATGATGGTTGTGTCATATGTTTTGAGGTCTTCATAGGTCCAAGAAAACACATCATAAAAATATTTTAATAACTCAGCTTACTCGGCCCTCTGCTCCCTTGACAGGTTGCTTGACAGCTTGACGAATTTTGGATCCTTCTCTGTGCCAATATTTCACTTAGCCACATCAGCATCATCATTTGAGACTTTACCCTTTACTGCCACATCATTCCCATCGAACAATATTTCTAAAGGAACTAGTCCCTTTGGAATGTGGTTTATACAAATCCGAATAATATGGTGATTAGAAATTTTATTTAGAAATACATCAGCGTGAGGGTCACCTTCAGGATCATGATCCTGATCAATGTGTAATGTAGAGAGATCATCAACCGACTCAAGAAATCTTATGATTTCAAGATCCTCCTCGAACACTTTCCAATGCTTGATATTATCAGGTACAGAGGGCCTATATCTAATCTCAGCATCATACCTAAGCTTAGGTGGCAGTGAGACCCTGAACTGGCTCACTGAGATGGCCAAAGAATCAGTCATAGTATTTTACTCTCTTGGAATAAATGAAATGTTAAAGGCTGAGAATAAATTGTCAATTAGGTCCCATGCCTCATTCTTGTAAGTCCTTAGCCTAGGGTGCTTGGCTCGATAGACATTTTTGACCTAATGAAAAATGAGTTCAACATCTCCAAATACTGCCAGCTCTTCAATTCCCATGTCTTTCTCAGCCCTTAAACCCAACACAAGAGCCTCATACTCTGTTACATTGTTGGTATCTTAAAATTCTAGTTTATAGGAGAAAGGTATGGCTTCTTGAAAAGGTGACATGAAAACCACTCCGACACCAGTACCTTCCCTAGAAGAGGCTCCGTCGAAGAACATATTCCACATAGAAGTAGTGGGAGGAGGTATTTCATGAAAATAAATGGGTTGCTTTCTAATTTCAAGAGGAGATTCAAGAGTATCAGTGAGTTGTAACAAACTAGATCCTAAATCAGTGTCGAGTGCAAAGATAGGATGATTGGTGGGGTCTGCTTCATCACTAATAATGTAGTCCAACTAAGCTTCTCTGTACAGTCTCCTATCCTCCCCTCTGAACACTAGAATGGTGGAATATGTGAGGTCCATATGCAAGGTTCCCCCAAGTATTTTTATCCTAGATATTGACAAGAGCATGCCAAACTTGGGGGGAACATTGGCCACCATGATATGCATGATCACGCTCTTCATGGCCCGCTAAAACAAGGTCACAACTAGATCTTTGATTACCCCAAGACATTGCACTCTCCTTGAATCAAAAGAATACAAATCATCATAAGCCTTTGTGATTTCTAACCCAAGTTCTTCCATGACACTTTTGGGCATAATACTATGAGATGCCCCTGAATCCATCAAACAGTTATGAAACACCTTATCATGTATGTGAATTGATGTATAGAAGGGAGGGGATGAACCATCTCTATCTTCTACCATAGGACCTAAGATGATTGTTGGTTGTTCATCTTGAATATTTAGCGAGTCTGTGGGATGGGGAGATGGCTCAGACTGCAACAGCTTAGAAAGGGATCTCTTGAAATCTTCATGCTTGACTAGCTCTGTAAGGGGCACAGGGATCTTGATCTTTTGAATTTTGTGCTCAAAGATAAAGGAGGAATGGGGCTTCAGAATTTCTCTCACCTCGGGGACGGGGTCTTTAGCTATTGGTGATGGATTCTGAGTTTTCTTTTCTTTTTTGTTGTTTGTTGCATCTTTAGCAGACTTATCTTCTCTGGAAGGTTGATCAGGGACATCAGACTTCCCTTCTTTCATCTTAGACCTGAGATTGTATTTATTGGGATTACTATTGGCCTTCTCATCCTTACTTAGCTCATGAATTGACTGTTCATGAGGGATTATTTGTATGCAGATTGAGTCAAATGGGGAAACATGGAAGTGTCTCCAAGACAATGTATTTTAGGATCAAGCTCTTCTTCTCCCCTCTCTTCATCAGAAACTAGGTTAATTTGGAGAGGTGTTTGGATTTTATGATCATCTCTCTCTCTGTTTCTGGGCTCCTTCGAGATTATTTGAGGGGAATAGTTTGGTCTTCTAAACCTAGCTCTGTTATCATCATTTTGAGGATTTATGTATGTCTGCTTCCCCTCTACTTTCAATATTTCCATTCTAGTTGAAAGTGATTTTAGTAACTTGGTTACTTCATCCATTTGAGGGGGGGAGGCAGAGGAATCAGAGGTGGAGGCTTCATATCTTCCCCTTGGTATGTCTCTATCAGCGTTATTCCTGATTCGGTTTACTGCCAATATGTTAGACTCTACTTCCAGGGCTGAATCTTGCATATGATCCAATGAAGTAGCTCTTTTCTCTCTCAACAGGAGGCAGAAATCAGGGTCAAAATCACTAGCATAGGTAATCTTGGCAGAGGCTTTTATAGGATTTATCTCAACAGGGATCTTATTGTACATCTTGTTGAATCTTTTGGAGAAGTCAGCGACAAATTCTCCCTCCTCTTTCTTCAGAGCCCTAAACAATGTAATATAGTACATAAAGTCTTTTTTATCCCCCCATTGTCTCAAGAAAACATCATCCAAATATTCAATCCCAGCAATGGATCCAGGGGTCAATCCTCTAAACCACTTTCTAACCTCACCATCAATACTCTGGACAAAGACTCTCATCCAGACATATTCGTTTTCAATATTTGAACTGTTTGCATAACTGTAGAGAAGCAAGGTGTTCTTCAGAAGTTATGTCTTCTTCTCCAGTGAATTTGGGCATGTATTTTAAATAATATCTATAAGGGAGAGAATTCATGGGTTGAGGTAGCACTAGAGGGAGATATCTTGCAGCCACTATGAAATCCATTCTGTTTCTAAGGGGATTAGCACCCACCATTGGGATATGAGGTGGACGAGAACTAGAAGGAGAAGTTATTCAAACAGGGGAGACTGGAACTGATATTTCAGGAAGAAAGGGAAACAACAGAGGATTTGAGGAAAAAGTTACAGGGATGGAGGGAGCAGAGTTCTCTTTCTTTGTAAAGCAACAATTTCAACAGGAGTAGGAGCGAAAAAGCTGGGAGTGGGAAAATATTATGAGGTGTTGGGCCTAAGACACAGTACAACTTCAGGGGAGAGAGGAGTGACAAGGATTGCTCCCTCTAATACCAGACCAGGAGGGGAAAACTCAACAAGAACAATTCCAAAATTTAAGGTTCGGGAAACTCCAACAGAAGGTATAATAGTAGAATGAGCTGCAGAAATTGGAGTTCCTATATAAAAATCATTAGAAATACCTTGTTCATCAGTAGAAGTGTCTTCTTGCGGGGCCTTTCCTTTTCTCATAATATTCTTTGTGTCTGCTTCAGGTGTTTCTAAAGGTAGCTTTGGAGTAGATCTCGTGTGTCTGCCTCTGGAACCCACAACTAAAACAGTGGATTCGCATCGATGGAGTCACCAAAGTGGAGTCTCCAGGTCCACAGTTGCAATATTTGATGTACTAAGCTCTGATGCACCTTCATAACTAGTAAGCTTTGTCGTTCAATCCCGGGGAAAATATTCAATTTCACCCCCGACAACAGCGCCAAAAATGTTAGCATCAGAAGTCACCTCTGGATTTTTGTAGAGGTAAGCCCGATACCCATCTGAATTTTATGTCACAAGTTGATTACAAGGGGGTAAAATGGGCGCAATCTCAAGAAAATATTGTCTTAACTCAGAAAAATGGACTGATATGCACAAGAAGGTGAGGTCTAGTTTAACTTCAATCAGTAGGTTGTATTAAGGGTGAGTAGGAGGAAGAACTTTGTTGAGAAAATGTAGAGTTCTGCTGAAGACATCAGGTCTTCAAGCAGCCCAGGAGGAAAAACTTAGACACAAAATCTTCTTGAATCCAAGCCTCAAAGGAACTGAAAGAAATTATAACAACACTATAATCAAACTTTCATCATAATGAAGCCACAATAATTCAAGTGAATCAGTCAACCATGAACTCTTTCAGTATCAAAAGGAAACAAGAGGGAGCAAGAAAGCTGACTTTCATTAAACAAGAAATCTCATATTACAAAGCATAACCAGAGAACTAGAGTGTTCATTAAAACTTTACAATTCGGGAGCTTTTCTCTACCATCGACCATAACAAAATATCAAAACTGAGTATTTATACTCAGAGAACTTCCACCACCAGGAGTGTGACCTAGATACTATAATCAAAGCTTCATGTGTGCATCTTCTTCTGTCATGCTGCACTTGCATTCTTATATCAGATGCAATATCAGATGAGTATGGGCTTCACAAGAAAATCCATGATAGGGAACTTTCAACTGACAGTCTGCCCTCCACGGACAGATTTTTCATGCTTTCCATTTATGTGGTGAAATGAGGTTTCAACCACCTTCCCCATTTTCATTAACTACTTTCACAGGGATCAGGGTGAGACCTGACACCCATGAATGTTCCAGGTGGGCTCATGACTCCTTTGAGTCAATTCTGGCACCTCGAGGCCATGCAGATCCTTCTCGATGACCGACTTGGGTACTTTGATCCTTTACACAGCTCTTTTTCTCGCCCCGCGTGACCTCAGGCCATGACTTTGTGCTTATCCCATATGAAATTTTGGGATTTCGTGTTTCGGGAGTTTTCACTCGCCTTGACTTCAATCCTCTCGATGCTCAAAGTAGTGAAATGGCCCATATAGATCGATGGTAAGATTTTCCTTGAATCTAACAGCCATGATTATCTCTTCGAACAACCTTAGTCGCCCATTGCTTTATCAGGAGCTTACCATTCATCTAGCCCTGCTTCCCTATGACCCTGGACAGTGATCGTGAGACTAATTCCAAAGCATGTCGTGATTTCATGTTTCGCGAACTCGTGTTGCGTTCTATGCTTGAACCTTTGAGTCACAAAATCGTGACATTTGGATCATGTGCCATGCGTCCCCTTTGATCGGACAACCCATACAATATCGACATTTTGGGGCTTCCCATTTCGTGAGTCTTCAAGACTATACCCTCCTACTTTCCCAACTCACGAAATCACGACAAGATGATCCTGCACCACGTGTCCTTCTCAGAACCAACGGCTAGGACGAACCTCACGATTTCAGACCTCTAATGGTATACTTCATGCAACTGTATGATCCTTATCACCCAATAGTTTTTGATCTGATCTGCTTGAATGATATCTGCCGTTGAAAGCTGATCTTGCTCGCTCACTTTATTTGCGTCCACATCAAAGCACTTAAAGTGTTGCGCTTGGTGCTCATGACTGTGACCTGTGTAGATTACTTGAATGACTATATGAGGGCTCAGGAAAACAAAAAGGATCAAAGACAGTGGAAAAGAGAGGGAAGTGATCAATTTTATGGAAAATGGAAAGTCTTATGTTCGATACTTCTCAGGAATTTCGATAAGGAAAAATAGGTCGGTTAAATGGATGAAGGAAAACAGAAGAAAACTATAAGCCGAGAATAAAAACCTACAATCGAGTCTACCAAAGGAGGAAGAATAGGCAAAATTACAAACCTAGGTGGAAACCACAACCCACAAGACTTTGACAAGTTTATGTGCTAACACACTCCATGTAAAGGATGTGTGGCAGACGAATTCTCAACATCATCCCTAGTGCATCTGGAAGACTTGTCCTCATGAATTCAATATTCTAGAGGACAGTGATGTACAACCCTGGTGTGACATAGCCACTAAGAGGAAGATCTATATCACTGAAGAACCAGACATCCTCAGGTGGGGATACTCTCCAACATGAATTTTCTTGATAAAGGAATCATACTACCTTCATGAAAACTTCCACATGTAACCAAAGGGCCACATCTAGAACATTATTTGGAATTATAAACTATGGCCAAAAATCTCAATTTTCCTTTGGCTAATGGCTCAAAATCACATCATCACTAGGGACAATATCTGGAAGTGGGGCTTTGTCAGAACTTCAATATGCCCTCTCTTCTAGCAATAGCAGGAAACCATGGAGCATATATTAAATTAATTCCCTCTTAGTCGAGAAATTTGGGATCAAGCAGCCCAAATAATGCGTTGATCTAAAATAAACATAGATGGCATTGTAAGTACTATAGAAAACTGGGGATCGAACATCTACCAGAGCCCAATCATGAACCGTATCTGGAAATTGTTACCAGGATTTACCATTTGGCTGATCTGGAAAGAGCAAAAAAAAAAAAAAAATCTTCCACTCCCAACCCTCCGCCCCCTTCACTGCCTGGGCAAAAATCATTACTCTTATTTGAGAAATTGCTAGAGCTAGCCATTGGAAACTTGAAGATGTTCAGTGTAATCCCTCTAAAATCCTTATCCTCTCAACCTGGTAGCTGAACCTCCCTATCCATCCCCTCCAAATCGCCCCTCTTCTTGGAATTCAAACCTGCATCCCCTCTTCCTAGAGTCCCCCACCACAAGGATTTGTTAAACTAAATTTTGATGGCTCTTCAAAGGGAAATTTAGGATCGACATGCTTTGGAGTTATCCTCCGAGATAGTTCTGAACGAATTATACATACCATAGCAGACCACCTGGGACTCAACACAAACAATGTAGAAAAACTGTGGAGTCTCATCAAGGGAATATGATTCAGATTTAGGAGTGGAACGAACTGATGAACAGACTGAATACAATAAACATAGAGATAGGAATAATAACACAAATATCCAATGATCAATATCTTCTATTAAATAATGAAATAGGTTGAAACTGTAAAACTACATAACTGAAACTTGCTCGAATGGTGGTAGTTATCTCTGAGAAGAGATGTGACTGCTATGTGCATCAGTCTGAGAAGAATGGATTACAATGAGGCTCCATAGGCCCTTTTCATATTACTCATGAATTCCAAAACCCTAGACATCCAAAAACCTAACCCTAGAAGGTGAAACGCCAAAATTCATGTGGGCCCTAT